>JAQFYJ010000624.1:0-12202 GCA_034694685.1 Isotoma anglicana | reverse complement strand
TTTTTTATAATGTTTTGTTGGCGAAAATAGTAGTAAGAATTCTTCTTATAGAAGAAGTGGTAAGTAAGTGAGTCGGAAGTCGTTGACTGTGAGTGTGCCGAGGTGCATGGTAAAGCTTAGACTAAAAAAGCCCAGTGTAAGGATAGTGGTTGAAACCCCGAGCCGGACGGCTTTTCTAGGTTATTTTGCTTCTGCTACTCTTTCTCTCTCTATTCTATCCCTTCAGATGAGTTCTCAGGACGCAACGCACTGAGATATGATGATAGCATTTCTCTACCATACCAGTGCCAATGTTACTGAGAAAGTAGTTCCACCACATCGGACAAGTTCACAGAGAGTGATACTTACATTTACATCCGAGCACAATCCTTCGAAATAGAAAAGCGTCAGGGTAAAGTAAAAAGTATGTATTTTTTGGACGATATGGACTCACACCAAGGTAAGTTCGTTCTTTGGTTTGTATTGCTTAGCTTACACAACCACCTCTATTCATATTTATTACAATTCTATAAAATCACGAATATCCTTTCAACCTTTTGAGAAGAAAATTTTTCACTTTTACCATTCCTTCTATCACAAAGATGAAATGATGCTTTTATCTTGAATGGTTAAATACTCTGGCCTGACTTCTCTCTGAGTGTCCAACTGGACGCTGGGGCAAGATGGAATTTTACTTTTAGAAAGGCTCTTTTTCACAATAACCCTGGAAGTAATGGTGCGTTTTCTCCATTTTCTCCGTGCTTACTTATACATTAGTCGTTTTTACTTGATATCCCTTTACCTGTATATTTTTGTGAACGTGACATAACAGAATTTGTTGGAGCCTTTCTAACCTTTTACAGATTATGTTGATTTTTTGGAAAGTATACATTTACGCATTTCATGAAAGTATAAATTCAAATCCATGATCGAAAACGAACATTTCTAGCGATTTACCTTGTTGGAGCGAGCAAAGGGAATGCGAATCAAAAGACAGTCTCAAGGTTATTATCATAATGCATAATATATCTAACACTACCCCTTTGAGCTAGAGAGAGTAGAACATTCCGCTAATTTATAGCTTATATTCGTCCTCAAAAGAGATAAAAGAGTGCATTTTTCTTGTGTGAAGTGAATGCAAGATTTATCTTATCTTTTATGTTATCATAGGGCATGCATGGGAACTGGATGTACATACATTTATACTCTTCTTGTACGAACATTTTGATAACGTGCTACGAACACTATGCACTATCTTCATTTTTGCTTGACGTAACATCTGTCATCTCTAGCTATTTCTGGCATCTTCATCTTGGCACTTTTACTACTCTACTACTGAATGAATGGCAACTGGGTGATTTAAAGTTGCAAAGAAAAGTCACACTTGTGTAAATATTATAATAACTTACTGTGTCCATATGCGATTTCAGATTTGGAAAATGCACACGGATTTCTTATTAAGTCCTGGTTGACCTTGACCTTTTTACCTCGCTCATAATATATCGTATGTATTATGTAACATGCATTATCCTATATATAAAAGGATGATCTGTGTTCCAAGTTGCATTCTGTGTTCGTGATCCCATCATTATCAGTACAAGGAACTGCGAGGGCAGGGAAAAGTAGAAACGAAACTGGTGGACAGGGTGAAGAAAGGTTCCATCAGGTTGGACAGCCGTCAGCTTGTAAAGTAAGACAAATGGTCAAGACGTAATCCATAAATTTTCATTCAAAATCCCCAAGAAACCATACGGATATGGAATCGCATAACACACTGACTGGTGTGAACAAGACAGACATGACTTATTATACGAGATTCTACATACCAACACCCACAGATAAGTGAACGAAAATACCCTCATATATTTTCTCTTCATTTATCCATCTTTTTTATGCGAGTTTTCATCATTTAATGAAATTAACTCAACAATGTGCACATTCTTGCCAAAGAATTCATGATAAATACAAGTTTTATAATTTTAATTATCATATCTTCATCTCAAAGCTTTATGAAATGAAGTACCAAATAACAAAGAATCACGGCATACTGCCTTACTTATTCCTAAAAAATTTAGATCAAGACAGTAATGTAAATATATATGGACGCTTTAGAAAAAAATTGTGGTAAGAATATATTTCATCTAAAAGAGAAAGTAAAGAAAGGAAAATAAAAAAGAAAATTTCCTGGCTCTCGTTTTCAAGTTTTTGCATGAAATATCAAGCTAATAAATTACTGCCTTCTGAGTTAGTTGAACTGAATGAATCTTTAAACGAGATAAATGACGCAGTAACCAACCACTAACGGTTTGAATTAATTTGCTTGAGAAAAACTTTTTTACGTATAAAAGCTGAAAAATTCTCTCGCTATTGCATTCTTTCATTACTTAAACACTAGAGCTTTCTTTCTACATAAAAGTTCTACATTTGACGGTGATGATTTGATAAAAAATTTATAGTCACGTTTTACCACTTTTAGGTTAAGTAAAAAGTAGAAAAAATAAACATTGTATGTAATATTTAATTAATTTCGTATGATGAAATAAAATTTAAAGAAAACGTTACACTGAAAACATACAGTCAACAGTTCCACATTTACTGAATAATTTTATAGCAATATACTTCAACAATTACGAGCATCTTCATAAACTCTCTCTTGAAATGGCTTTTTTGCCCGTAAAGTTTTTAGAAATGCAGGTATGTCTATTTCTCGTTTTTGTTTTTGAAATTTTCATTTCAAGTAATAACATTATTTTTTTAGCTCTCTTAAAAATTAATTTTGAGTTAAACGCTTTCCGTCTTCGTGTTTCAGATGTTTCTTCATTTACTCAAATAAAAATGTCATTTCAAAAACTTCGTGGCCTAAAACGATAAAAGATAAATTTACTTTGGGAAAAATACCACAATAATACTATTATAATACATGATGAGTAAAATACTATGAATGGTTATAATTTCGTGCCTGTATTGCCTAGTGTCCATAAAAGCTCAACTTCCCATTTGGGACTCTACGCTTCGCACTAGAAGTTTTCATACTGAAGAAGCAGACCAAAAAAACATAACAAATTTACTTTTTATTTTCATGCAAATCATGCAAAAAGGCAGCAAAAAATCATAAAATCCACCAAAAGTCCGGTCTATAATGGATTCGGAACTCCGTAGGGAGCCATCAATCAAATACACCTCCCGGAAAGCATGTTCCCTTGCGACAAGAAGTCAAATTTGACTCAATTTCGGTAATGTCGTGTTATTTCTATATTGACTTTCTATGTACCTCATGTCTACAATGAAATAATCCAATCTTGAAAACTTGATACAATTTGCTACAAATCCAGCTACGATTGTACCTACACAACTTAATTACTTAATTCATTGCAAATATTTTTTTAAACTGTCTACAATGTTTTTGCCTGTAATTTATCAAAGAAACGTTTTTTTAGGTAAAGCTTCCATCTTTAATCATATTTAAACTAAACACACTGCATCAAAATCTAATTTTACTGTTTGCCAGCTCAATGCAATTCCGTTGTATTGTTTGCTTTTTTTCATTTTTCTTTTATCCAGCTTTTATCCCATTAAAAACATAATTATCCTGTTTCATTACACGTAAATATTAAAGCAGTAGAGGCAAAAAGCAACTAAACATTTTTAATGAAGACGTAAATACATCTTCATAAAGTTACGTCTTGCCTAATAATGATACAAGAAATGTATGAAGACTAACTTTCTATACAAATGCTGCGTACCCTGTAAAATATTAAATATCCCATAAAAAATTTATGTTTATTAAATACTAAAAATTGACTACTTTTACAAACGCTGTAAATGCTACCTCGAGGGTTTGCTGGCTACAATACAACACAACAACCTACTTCCAACGAATGTGTAGAAGGCATCATCAGTCTTATTGTTAGTGCTTTTTTCTCATATCATATCAACTAAGTACTGCAACTTCTATTACTTTCTTTAGGTTGCACGCTGAAGTAATGTATAGTAACATGTGCCTAAGGTCAAAAGTTTAATTAACAATACATTAATTTCACCCCAGGTGCATTTTAAATCACCAGCGAAGCAGAATCGTATATGAACTTACGTATATCATTGTTTTGCAACTACACACCTTTTACTTACAGACTGTGTAACGCGACGGAAGGGTTTAATCAAACCAGAAGAGAATGAAGCTTTGGATGGAAGATTATTAAAAAATTACATGGATTTATGGGTCATTAGCCGGGATGTAATTATTCACGAAATTAGAATTAGGGTAGTTGAAGCTTTTTTGGAATTTTCATTACACTCTGTTTGCATAGGTGACATTTCCAATGTTTATACTACGGGGCTTCTCCTAAGTGCTTCTTCACGTTGACTTGCCTTTAATCTTGTACAAAAGTGTCTTGTTTAATATCCCTCGTACTAAAAGGTTGGATTAGGGTTTTACAATTTTAATTAGATATCTCATCCATCTTTTACTTACAGTATACTCACTTCTGCTGATAACCTTTTACCCTTTCGCAATCATCCATTTACCTTGCGACAAGAAGTAAAATATGTACATTTACATATAGTCTTATTACTTCTTGTATATTACATTGAACCCTTAAGTCACTTACAAGTAAAACTGAATTAGCAGTAGACAGACATGTAAGACCTAGTGAACTTCAAAATAAACATACGTGTAAAGATAAAGATATGTGCAGCCCTTTTAAGTACATACGTTTAGTTTAATAAATTTAAAACAGTTCATATCAAAGCGTTTTATTTTGCATAATTTAACATTTGACGTTAATTAAAAGTCCTAAAATTAGAGTAAGAATGTATATAATGTATTGCGAAAGGTAAAGCCTCTTCTGCATATTCTATAGCTAATTTTTGTAATTGTAGATCTAGGGTTCAGGGAAAAATTGTAAATAGATTATAATTCTAATGCACACTTTGTAATATTAATTATAGCATGGCTTTAATTAGTGTGCAATAAATTATGTTCGCATTGAATTACCTGGTAATCTTCCCTACTTATAAAGATCCTTTATGACCTTTTTCATGTATTAAATTTGAAAATTAATCTAGAGCAGAACAACTTTGAGACATATTTCATTTATAATTCGTATTAAAATACAGACTTAAGTTATGTTGAGCTGGAGCTAATGAATGTTGCATCGAGTGAATTTCTTATCAAACGGAAACAAATAATACGACTACGAGCAAAATTGTATTTTTATTTAAACTTCTTAAAAGACTAAGATTAGTGATTAAAAAGTTCAAAGCTGAATTTAATCATAAAATTCTTTCTTCAGTATGGAATCTAAAGAGTTTGATTAATTAGTCTCTTTATGGAGTAATTAAAACTACAAAATTATAATAAACAAACTAGACAGGCCAGTCGAGTCTTCATGAATTTAATCTCGCCTTGCTTCTTCTTACTTCGCTTCTTTCTTATCTTCTCTAAATAAGATCTCTCTATTTCAGAATTGTTCATTATGATATAATAATTATTACTATATGAAACTATAATGTGTGTGGACCAGAGTCAACGCTACATGAACAAATAAGGATTCAATATTAAATTTAGAATCAGAGGTTTTCTTTATAATTTCTAAAGACCGAGACACCGGAAATCAACAAGAAACTTCTCCAGTATACTACGATTTTTGTTTAAAAGAAGACTAACGTCGAAGTACAAGTTCTGATTTTATGTACCCTTTACCTTTTGACTTAAATACTATATTTGAGCTAAATCAAGGTGTCTTGTTAATTGTTCACTATTTACATGCAAAGATGAAGGAACTATGAATTTATATCAAATTGAAAAGCATCAATAGAATAATATTAATTCTTTCTAATTCTCTTATGGCTAATGCTATTAGCTGTCTTTCTGACTATAAATTGTTAATGTTTTATTAGGCTTATTTTGTAAGTTGTGCTTATGATAAACTTGAACAAAGGATTTATTTCTCTTTATTGAGTCAAAGGTGAGTCAAAGGGAGAAGAATGAAGTGGTGAATGAAGATCGAAAATCTTGTACTAATTAGTAATCGGATTAGTTAGCCTTTGAATAAGTGACTAATACTATTAGATAGCAAGATAGCTTCAATTTAATCGCTCCCAGACGAATTCATCTTAAGTTAACCCTATTTAATTTAAGCATTTGTTTCATTTCTAAATATATACTATTCACTATCAATCAATACACTTCTATTTTCTGTTTCTCTTAATTTAAGAAGTATCACGGTACAGGTACAAGTGATACTCATAATTATGAGCTTTTAATTATTCTAAGAATTAATCTACGATTTGAAATTATGACAGGTGAAAATAGTGTTTCATAAATCTGAATATTGTATAGAGTAAGCATACACTCTCATTATTCGGTTACTTTAAGGATGCTTAAAATCTTATGTCAGCTTATGAATCAGGTCTTATGAAATGTGCAATTGTAAGTATTATTGTCGGTCGAAATGACTATAAAAGTCAATATAAAGAGACTTGGCAGTCTCAAGTCGAGACGTGAGTCTAAACACAATTTTTCCTTTACATTTTTCAAATCAACGATGATTGGATGATAAAGTTATTATCAAGTTTTATTGTCTTGCTGTTTTTAAATTTTTATTATGTCAATTATTTGGATTATGTTTTATTGACTAATCGAGTTTTTGTTTATGAGATTTACTTTATATAACTTATTTTGCAGTATTGCGCTTTATGCAATAACCTTAATAATTTAAGCTTGAGTTAACTTTAAACTCTAGAGTATACTTACTGAAATTTAATCATCTTACAATTATTTAAACATCATTATAATAATAAATACAAATTGTGTCGTTGACAAATCCTCTCCAATAAGTTCCACTAGTTTAGATGTCGTAAAAATTTCTATAAATATTTATTGAAGACTAACAGATGGGACCAAAAATAAGATGCTTCTTAGAATGTCATATCCTCTCTAGCGCTTCTAAACTATAGTAAAATATATAAACTCCGCACAAAATAATTCGCCAATTCGAAGGTTGAAGGTCAGCCTTGGTTGCATTGCAATCCCTCGATGCCAATTCTCTCCAGCTCCGAATTCCATTCTCAGGGTCAGGTGATGGTGATCCCATCGTGTAGTAATGAGTGTATAAAAGCATTTTATTTTATGCATGCCCTGTGCCCGAGGGCCGCAATCTTAACAGAATAGTATGTAATAGAATGCAAAGATAAGAAAAGGAACTTTTCCTTTGAAAGAGTAATGAAGTCTGAATTGAGGATTGGCCTTAATCTGATTTGAGGTTAATTTGTGCCCCACTTTGGCATTAATAGTCTCTGAAGAACACCTCAAGAAGTCTTTGTGGCATTTGGTTTGGCGACACAATATAAGCTTTTCTTATGGCATAAGGTTGATACTATTATTTCTCCAGTGGTGGTGGTGACACTAGATTGGCAGTCAGCAATTTAGCCCCAGTCTCAAGTCTCTACTTCACCTTCTTACAAGGCGCTATACTTTACTAACGAACTAAGTAGACAAAAAAATGACTTTTACTTACTAGCACCTAGTCTAATTGCAAAAGTTTGTCATTTGCTACAAAAGATTTCTTTGTTTGTTACGAAGGAAATTAAAGGCAATGAATGACGAAATTGCGAAACTGAAAACTAAATCCATCTTCAGTAACGTATAAAACCACCCACTGTCATTCCCTGTATACAGATTATCCTACATTCCTTACGTTTGAAACTTTTATTATTACATTATAAACTCATGTGGAAGCATTTCAAATGTTCAAAATTAGTAAACTTCTTAGAAGCTTTTACAAAAAATATACTCATTAAGTTTGCCCTTGTCACCTCAGTACGCATCCGACATATATTTTCACCAAGCATCAATTTATGTAAGAACTAACTTCCCCAGTTTAACAGATGTGTAGCTTCATATTGAAATGAAAAAAAGTAGGTGAAGAAAATTAAAATTAAAGTACATAATATGAATCGCATTCGCCTTCCAATAAAAAAGTGTTGACTTTCTTTTTCTTCTTAACAGCCCTTAGCAATCTGCTGTCCCAATCAAATCAGAATTATTAGAAAAGTTTTTGTCACCGAAAAATTACAATGATAGGATGCTTGGTTGGTTTGGTTGGAGCCGGTGGTGCGGGTCTTATTATTAGTCTTGGTGCTCAACCAGTGCAAAGAGGGTTACGGCCTACAGTCTACAAGATACTTATATTCTAATATAGAAGTGGTTATTACAATTTAGGCCCAAGACGCAACTTGCAAACACCTACGAACGACAAAGCCATCATCACTTGAATAAGGTGGGCTACGTGCCTATGAAGAAGTTATGGATTTGAAATTGGAAAGGGTGTGACGGTGATTTCCCTCTTGAAATATTCACTGAATTAATTCACTTTGGCAAGATGCTCCTTCCTTCCTTCCTGCAGGTCATGTCATTTGTTCCTCTCCAATGAACTCAACACTTCTCTTGAAACTCTACCACCCGCTTCCTACATGTGGATCTGGATGAGAGAGCCACAGCCAGGTTCAGAATGTCCAAACGCTTTCATCTCTTCACTGGAATCTTATTCTTTTTCTTAGGAGAAAATAACAAAAGTTTAAGTTACATAAATGAAACTTTCATGTGTATTTGGATGGAGCTCTAATCTTTTTATAAATAGGTGTTCAGGGTCTTATCGAATAAGTTCTCTTACGTAAAACTCAAAACGACGTTTCCTAAAAACTGTAATAATACTACCTGCATGTACTTTTCCAATCGACTTTGAATTTTGTATCTTCATTCTATACAAATACAGTTCAGCAAACTTATGATGATAGATTCAGTTTTATAACATACACTGCATTAATAACACCACGTCTAAATGCTATATGAGCAACAAGTGTAGTAACAAAACGCTGAATTTTTAATACTTTATCATTTACTTAATTTAGTTAAGATCAAATTACTTGTCCTAAAGTATCCTCAACTTTGATTTAATTTGGTCAGAAAAACGAAATGAAAACACGTCAAATCAATTTCACCTCTAACATTTAATGATTTGTAACGAGTAAAGTTTCTATTAGCAGAATCAACTGTTTCGTTCAACTTTCACTCCCAATCTCTACTGCCGTTTCTTTCTCTCACTCTCTCTCTAGTCTTATACCTATGGTACACATTTTTATGATGGCCAAAGGAATCGCCTCTATCTCCCCATTATGAAGAACCACTACTCTGGATTCAAATAGTTGTATAAGCTTTAAAACAATCGACTCTACAATAGAGAGTAAATGTGTCTCATGAATTTTATTTCCCAGCCCTCCCATCATTACCGAGTACAATGCAACCATTATCTAGAGCAGTGTTTCTACGGCTTTCATTGAACCATTTGCTTTCTTTAAATGGGTTGGCTTGATTGCTGAAAAATTCCGGGTAAAACTTGTTCCGGGGAAATATTGCTTTTATTTTCCATATTTGAAAGCTTAAGGATTTTGATATTTCTGGCTTCCCATCTTTTTCCGACTTAACGAACTATTCACACCGTTTCTATCAGTGTGGCTCGACCACACTTCGTCTCTTCCAGATAATTTTTTTATTCGTTTTTTGTTTCCGTTCTGTGCCAAACAAACCTAGAAAATGTTACTTTTTATGGTAGTAAATATGAATGATCTGTCTACGTATTTTTCATGCATTTAGAGATTTTTCATCTAGACAAACTATAGGTATATCCTTTCGTCTTTTAAACAAGAAAGCCCACAAAACAACGAGAATGCATGTATTTATTGTGCATAATGTTTTAAAAGTATATTACATAAAAGTCTTAATTTTAAAAGTATATTATGCATTCTTATTTATTGTGAAGGATTTCCCAGCATTATGAAATCATCTAATTCCATTATACGCAATAATGATACGTCTGAAGTTTTAACTTTCAACTTACTGTATTCAAACTAATTTCAAACTAAATTTTTACATCCATTAAAAATATCTCTTTAACAATTTCAATTTTGACTTTGAGACCTAAGGCTTATTGTTCAAAAATCTAAAACGAAGACTGACTTCGTTGATAAAGGCATTTTCCAGGGATCTTATTCATGCTGCAAGTACGTGGCTTATACTTATTATATTATTTGTTTTTTCTTTTTCTGAGAATGCAGTGAGGTCTTAAATATAATATAGCTTTTATACGGCTTTGTTGCAGGATGAGTATGAACAATAAGTATATATATTTACTCTTTACTAGACATTCCGTCCGAGTATCATTATGAAATGATGGTAACTTTTTCTAGTAGCTTATAAAATTTCCTTAGCAGACAGACATACACATACGAAGTTAATAATAATAGGACAACTTGATAAAGAAAGAATAAAAGTTGAGATGACTTGGTCTGAAGTCTTCTAATGAGCTCGAATTCTTTTTCTTCTTTTTTCTTGGATTTTCTTTTCCATCAAAAGAATTTCATTTTTTTCTGTAACTTTCTCAATTTTTTCAAACCACAAGCGTAAGTGCCTATACATACATACCTGAAGTACGTCAACACTAAGACGATAGGATGTACAAAAATTCTTTTAGAATTGGTAGATTATTTGATGGTCTCTATCGATCTCTTTATATTTTAAAGCTAAAATTAGAAGACCTCCCGGCATTTTAAGGATTTTAAAGTCTTTGTTTTCCCTTGATTTATTAATGAGATAATATTACTTTACACATTAACATATACTTCATCATATAACTCTTGCATAGTTTATGAACATGTGGTTCAATTTACATTTCATTTCAGCGATTCTCAAACAACATTTCCTTGAGAATAATAATCAAACAAATAATAATATTTTCAAGATTTATCTATGAGTTTTTCAATTCTCATGCCATAACTAATGGACTTTGTTCGAATGATATATTTTTTTTGTCTTTTTGGTCAAGTTTGCTCGTTAGCTGCGTATTCGAAAGTTTTAAAGCTGATTTTATAGGTTTGAGTTATTTTTTGGAGATTATATAGGGAAATTAAAACTTTTCCTGTAGAAACTTTTAAAATCGACCAATCTATAATAAAATTGCACCATTACTTATAATTTTGAATTTTTAACTGATAAACTTACATTTTTACAAGGAAATAAAATAAGTTTGTATGACTTTGTTGCTTGTTGAGAAACAACTCAATCTGTATAATTGTTAAAAGCTCTGTTGGCTCTAACTATTAGTTTAGCTTAAATATACCCAGTTAAAAATAACAGAAACAAACCAATTTAAATTGAAACGTACGTAAATATTATATTAACTTTCTATTTCTAAAATGTCATTGTCCTACTAAATTCGTACATTGACTTTCTGACTAATTAAAAAATCAAAAAAAACATTATGAAACATTCAGAATAGAAGCAATAAAAATAATAGAATAAAGTTATGAATTCAGCCTGCTACACTATATGTTCTAACGTCTTTGGCTACACTTAAAACCAAAAACGATTATTAAGACTTTATTGAAATCTGGGACAACTTACTGTGATCTGATAAGGCAGTATTTTCATTTCTGTAATGTAAATGATAAAGTACGTGGGTGGCAAATAGGACAGGTACATAACTTCGAAATCACCGTGAGAGTTCAAAGGGGAAATTTTCTGGTTCCTGGAAATCTCATGCGAATTGTTATTGTGTCTGGTGAAAACTTTTCACATAAGAATACGTGTTCTACAGTCCCAGTCAACTTTGGTTGAGAAGACAGAAAGTTTCCTAAGATAATACATCATACCAAATACCATAGGAGTTTTAATTCTACACCAATGAGGAATAGTAATAGATTTGAGGCAGTCACTCAGTCCGCCTCAGCAATCATTGATGAAAGAAAAGATTTGCATTTGAAAGAGTTAGATGAAATGGCTTAAAGCCAGATGAAGCACAAAGACTTTGCTTATTACTGTCCCTACTTTGCTTGTTATTCAAAGCTGAAATATATATTTTAAGTGTACTCATAAGGTTTTTGAAAAATTGTTTTTAAATTACTTAAAATCATTTTTTAGCCACAGAAGCCTATGTCTGACACATTTTACCATCGTTTAAAAATATTCGATGAAGCTTTCATCAAGTTTGCAAAATTAATTATCCTACAATAAAAATAAAGAGCCTATATACTAACAATCATTTTGGCGAAATTCCACCGATTAACCTCAAACGTTAATTGATTTTTAGATTTTATTTCATAAGTAACCTGTCTCTGCTTAAGTATCGTCAGATACTTTATGTGAACGCTCATGGTGTCTGTTAGTCTG
>JAQFYJ010000623.1:0-12204 GCA_034694685.1 Isotoma anglicana | reverse complement strand
AATTAGGCTGAGTGTTCTCAAATATATCTTTATCTTCATCTATGAATAATAAAAATCAATTGATTATCTCTGCTTACTACCCGTCTCTTTCTTTATTCACTCAAAATGTGGACAACTCAAATAAATAACGTGTAAAAGGGATAATTAAGATTAGTTTGCATCCTCCAGAGGTTTTCTATATTTGTAAATAGCAGGATGAGAGCACGTCTCTTTCATCATAGGAAAATGTTAAATGAGTGGAGATGTTATTTCAAAGTGGAACCACATAATCCTCGGTCACCGTCAAGTTAATTTGGCAACCTCTTACAATTCCTTTGCACTTGTTAACTTGTACTTCACTGCGTCCATCTCTCTCTCTCTGTCTCCAACTTTATTCGAAAACTTTTTACAACTTTTTTTATTCGTATCAGGAGAATGAAACTTGGTACACATGTTTTAGAGCACAAAATTATTCATGAATTGGGGGATGGGCCCTGTAGAACCGCCCCCAACCTCACAATAAAAACCTCTCATTTTCCACCCAATGTTAAAGATAGGGAAAATGTTTTTTTTCTAAAATTGTTTATCCTCCACCACCGCTTTCTTTAGATGGCCGGGAGGGACCCCAAAGGACCACTCCCGGGGAGAGCATCTTAAGGCACCTGGCACACCCTTTGAAATTTTTTAACACAGGGAAATGGGGTCTCCGAAAAGCTTTAGGGTTTGGGTAAAACAAAAATGATAATAAAAATGTGAAATATTAGGCGATTGGGGCGAAAATTCAAATTTCAATATTAATTTTCATCGAAAAGGTTGGGTTAGGTTAGTTGAGAAAGATCTGGTAAATGGCTTACAAGAAGAATGAGGCAAGACGACCTCGTTCGCCTGACCACTCAAAGGGATCAAATAATCCATCAAAATGAAATACTTAGAAAAGGTAAAATAATCTCATTTTCATCCTTATCCTTTTTTAAAATTTAAAATTTAAAAAAATCCCCTCTAGAGGTGTTCATAATGGAACGAAAGAGACAAAGGTTGTCCATTGAAGTTGAAAAGAAAAAGGCGGAAAATTCTCGAGTGCGAAAGAATACGGAGGTAATTCGTCTCATGGAGATTTCCGCAGTGAATGCACGTCTTCATCAAGATAAATCAAATTGGGATCAAATGGACAAAGATAACATTCTTATTCAAAATGAACTCATAATGGCACTTCTAAAGGTCAGCTTCAAAAAAATCTTCTACTTAAACTCTTCCTAACTTACTTTGGTTTGGGGTCCTTGTAGAACGCATAAATGGAGGCAGTTGAGTTGGAACCATTCAATCGAAATGTTAGAACAAGAGAGACAAACGTTATTGCTAGATAATTTACACGAAGCTCATGAGCAGAATTTACAGTGGGAGAAAAAAGTGCACCCCCTCCCCCAAAAGAGCTGAAAAATAATTTAAGAAAAGAACAAGAAAGATTCACCCCCGCACTTAAATTGGACATTCATCACATGCATATTTTGGCATAGTATGAAACATATCCGCATTGAATTCAAGGGTGGATCGTCAGTCAATTAAGTACTAATAAAAATTCATGTTTGAATGACTCTAGGTCAGATACAATGAGTTAGTTCGAGAGAAATTGATGGCAGATTTGGAGAGATGGGTTGACCCAAGGGATCGAATCATTCAACAAGCCGATATGAAATTACAAAGAGATAATATCAATCCCAAAAATACTAAATTAAATATTCAGCGAAATTTTGCATCTATCAAAGAACGAAATGGGCTTCTTGTTCCGGTATTTTTATCCTCGCCTATTTTTCGCACCCACATTAAAAACTATTTTGATTTAAAGCCTAGCCTGCCCTATATGTATATTCGTATTTTTTAGGAAGAAGCAGAGATAGAGCAACAAGTGCGAGAAACGATGGGAAGTATTCATGGGCTGGAATGAAAGAGAAACTTAACGACGCTTCAAATGAATTGAAAACAAAGTTCGCGAAGCTATTCAAACATTCGAAACAAAAATTGCAGACGCTTCCATCCAAAAACATAAAGCAAGTTAAATCTTTACATTTTTGGAAACGATAAAATTTTTTAATTTCAAAAAGAGAAAGAATTTAAGAAATCATGAATAGGATGTTCTGAATTAATATTGCAGAATTTGGTGGAGATTGTACTGCGCCAAGTAAAGTTTCGAATTTTGGAGTCAATGAAATATGGGCGTTATAAACCGTCGGGTAAAAACATTGAGGAGATTCAGCGTATATTAGAAGAAAGTGAGAAAGATTTTTATTCCCTTGTGCAGTTGAGTGACGAAATCGCCAAAGAACATCCCGAGGCAGCTGTTCATGTTAAACTAGTTAAGGCAAGCATTCTACCCGGACTAAATTAAATGTGCATGCCCTCCTCCCCCTGAACATATTTTAAATCACACCATCAATCATTAATAAAATGGAATGTACCTTGAAATAAAACTACAATGGGCTTATTCTGACATTAAATAAAAGTTTTACTCTTTAACATTATGAAAAAATAAAGAGAAAGCATTTTTGGGGTCGCTAAGCGCTTTGGCAGCCGAACGGACTAGACCTACGGACATGTTTAGCTGCAATAATAAATCCATAATCCATGTCCAACCTCAACATCGAAGACATTTTTGTGCTTTACAAAATAAAAATGACCAACTTTGGCACAAATAGGTCGATAAGACTTCCTTGTTATCTTCCAAATTTTCGACTCATGTTTATTAGAACATTTTAATCCCAGCACATGATCTCACAGTTTTATTCCAACTTTGATAAATATCCGCAGAAATGTGAAGTAAACCTAAGAAGGCTATAGTAATCGTAGTAGGAAGGACAGTGAACATTGCCACATCTAGACGATTCATAGCATGATCGTGTCGAATCAGCATATAATTGCACACCACAACCGTTCGTGATAAAATCATATGCAATGGCATTAAAGTGTCTCGCATGAAATTTTCAAAAAGAATCATAGCCAGGGAGGGGAACTTGTAAATAATGTTCAGGTTGTGTGCACTTCTTAAGGATGGCTTTGTCCAATATACTTTTGTTTTTATACTGAATATGTAAAACATAAGAAAATAAACAAAACTCAAATTGTTAATTTTACTTGAGTTGACCAATATTTTGAAAATAGACGATGGCCAGGATTATGGTAATATCGGAGATACAAGTGACGATTCCCAAGTTACATGAAATGATCCAAAATGAAATCGAAGTTAAAAAACGGCATGCTAAAAAATCAATATTCCCTTTAAACAAAGAATTTTCCCATGAATTAAAATATTGATTATTAATATATCATAAGCATTTGAAATTATGTAATTGTTTTATTGAACCAATAGACGAATTTATAATGAATTTGAAATACATTCTCCCATTAGAAATGTAAAACGTATCGATAAAGTTCATACATAATATAGGAAAATAAGCATTCAATTAAAAATTTATAGTATAGTAATTTCACATGCTAACTCATTCGATTTTCTTTCGAACTTATGTCGTACTTGAAATATGCAGAATGTTGTAGGAACACCCATGACAAATGTATAGCTAAATGCGTATGGAACATGATAATAGACCATAAAATCAGTTTTAAATAATTTAATTGTGATGCCTCGTAAGTTAAAAAAGTTGTAGGGACACCCATGACAAATGAATATCTAAATGCATATGGAAACCGATAAAATTAATGCTTAGTTGCCAATATTAAATTTTATGATAAATTTGTGTGTTGAATTAAGTGATAATTCAATTACGATAATGTTGAAGCTTTAAATTCATCAGTTAGTTTAATATTTCAGTTAATATTGATTATATAATATTTCAATGATAATTTGATGTGTTTTTTGAATTGTAAGTACTTGATCATAAGAAGAAGTATGGATAACTTAATTATAATACGAAATAATTGGAATTGTAAAATTTGAATTTCACTCCGAAGATATAGATGTCAAAAAGTCGTTCAAGGGATGAAGGTGGGATCCATTTTTTCATCGTATTCGAAACCGTATTTTTCGGTGGAGCGAGAGCGAAGGGCTTTATTACCACGACTGAAAACAACAAAGAAAACAATAGATTATAGAACAAAGCTCTATAATAGATATAATAGATTATATATAATAGATTATTGCTGAGGTTCTTGCGTTTCTCACATTGTTAACCTAAAAATTAAAACAAAATTATATTTGAAAAATTAGAAAATTCAACTCTTAATATATAATAAAATTCGAAAAAAAATAAAATAAATGCAACTTACTACTATGCAGAAACGTTTCCGGGACACGAGTTCTTCAAGTGACGAGGAAGACTCTGGGGTCTTGAAAATGTCAGGTCGCATTTGAGACATTTCGTCTGCGGATCGTGCTCCCATCTATGCAGGGATTTGGCCTTAGCACTCGAAAAAACTCTATAACACACTTGACAAGTTAGATAGAATTTTGTTTCTTCTGGCCTATCTTTTTCCTCTCCTTCTTCTTTAGCCTGATAAAAAGTCAATTCGTATTATTTTAAAAAATTTATGATCAAGTTATTTTCATCATTATTAAATGGTACTTACCAACGTCGAAACCGATCGAAACTCTGTTTGTGAAGGCTCTCTACAAACCGGGCACCTTTTTGTCGTTTTTAAGACAACCGCCCCAGGGGGTAGATTGTCATCCACAATTTCTGTGGACTGTTCGTTCCACTCTAGGATGCAGTTCACACAGAAATTGTGGTTTCCGCAGGACGTGCCAGCCATGTTTTGAATCGTAGACAAACATATTCCACATTTCACCATTTTTTAACTTAATAAAAGTGAAAGTGGACAATAAGGAACACAAACGAACTTTGAACACTTTGAACTAAACACGCACTCAACTGTTATTTAGTAACAACCGCTTCATTCCATACTCTATGACAAAAAAATACAATATCAATATGGATTAAGTGCATTACCTTTAATAAGTATACACTACTCTCACATTGATGCATTGTAGAATATAATTAGGAAACGGTACAAGCCCAGTAGAAAAATCCTTTTACTGATTTACTAACTCGATGGGAGAATTATACAATGGGAAATGGTAAAAAAATGGGAAATACATGAATTTTATCGCCTTCTCGATGGGAATTGTAGAATATTAATAGGAAACGGTACAAGCCCACTGTGGGAAATACTTTAACTCAAAAAATTTTAGTATTGTAATATTGCATGCTAACTCATTTGATTTTTTTAAATCCATGTCGTACTTAAAATATATGGAGAAAGTTGTAGGAACACCCATGACAAATGTATAGCTAAATGCGTATGGAACACGATAAAGTCAATACTATTTTAGTATAGTAATTTCACATGCTAACTCATTTGAATTTTTTAAATCCATGTCGTATTTATAATATGGAGAAAATTGTAGGAACACCCATGACAAATGTATAGCTAAATGCGTATGGAACATGATAATAGACCATAAAATCAGTTTTAAATAATTTAATTGTGATGACTCGTAAGTTAAAAAAGTTGTAAGGACACCCATGACAAATGAATAGCTAAATGCATATGGAAACCAATAAAATTAATGCTAAATTTCCAATATTAAATTTGATGTGTTGAATAAAGTGATAATTCAATTACGATAATGTTAAAGTTTTATATTTATCAGTTAGTTTAATATTTCAGTTAATATTGATTTTATAATATTTCAATGTAATTTGATGTGTTTTTTGAATTGTAAGTACTTGATCATAAGAAGTAATATGGATAAATGACTTAATTATAATACAAAATAATTGGAATTGTAAAATTTGAATTTCACTCCGAAGAAATAGATGTCAAAAAGTCGTTCAAGGGATGAAGGTGGGATCCATTTTTTCATCGTATTCGAAACCGTTTTTCGGTGGAGCGAGAGCGAATGGCTTTATTACCACGACTGAAAACAACAAAGAAAACAATAGATTAGGGACACCCATGACAAATGTATAGCTAAATGCATATGGAAACCGATAAAATTAATGATAAATTGCCAATATTAAATTTGAAGTGTTGAATAAAGTGATAATTCAATTACGATAATGGGGCCGGGACATGGATTCAAATAAGCCTGGCCACAGGCTTATTTGAAACAGGGGGCTGAGGGAGTGGGATTTAAGGGCAAGGGGAATTTTTCCGAAGAGGTTCAGTGAGAGTATAGTGGCAATCCATCTGTTGATTCAGTATTTTGATGTGCAGTTTAGACATGAGCAACAGAGCAACATCCTATGCTAGTAGGAAGAGAAGACCGACTACTGTACTTTTGTCAGATATTTTAGGAAATTCTAATCCACCCAATGAATGAAAGTTTTCAGTGGTTGGTATTTTTAAAGGAAAGATTTGTAGACTTTGGAGTAAAGTACAAATTAATAGTGGACATTGCAAAATTTGTTTAGAAGAATCTCCATTTCCATTTTTATTTGTAGGATTAGGGTAGGGAAATCCGTTGTCAGCATAAATCTTTTTAATTGCTAATGCAGATGCTTTTGTACTTGGTCGGTTATTGAAGTGTACTGAGTGAATTCCAAATCTTCCAGATTTGAAATCATGAATTTTTTGGATCTATTTGATAAGATGAGAAGATTTTCGAAACGCTTTTAGCATTTGGTTAAAACACTCTGCCAGTCAGTGTCCTAAATCTATTACTCTGTCTGAGTAAATTGTGGAAATCGAGATGGAACATTTTCAGATTTGTTCGCAGTATAAATTTACATGATGTAAGGGATTTTCAGCGATAATTAATTGAGACGTATCATCGAACCCCATTGGCATAATCTTGAATTAAGGTTACCAACGGCTTGTTAAATGTGATCAAAAGCTAAGCCGGCATATTTTTCAAAATTTTTTATAGGGCATTTTTTAGCCTTTTTAACAGTAGTGAATATTGCATATTTTGCAAACTTTTCTCATCCCTAATGATCATTGACAACTTGTGCAGTACTGAAAACTGTAAGAATAGGAGAAAAGTGAAAATAGTTGGAAATAAAGGTAAGGAGAAAGGTTTGTTCACTTTCTCGGTGCACGCGCGAGTGAAAGTGAAGAGAAAATCTTTGCTTAAATTCTCTTTTGCCTCATCGCTATGCCATGTCGCTGTGCCATTCCAGCTAAACTCCCTTCATTTAAAAATTCCTGCGGGGTGTACATATGCAACCTGGCAGATTTAATTTTTACCAATGTGTTCTTTATGAGTTACTTGATCTGTCAAAACATTTTGGGTTGACAAACATCTGTCATCATGGTTTCACCCCTTGTCAGAAGCGAATGGCTATATGTATACGAAGACGCGAATTAATGTGATTAAGATGTTGCAACGCATAATTCAAGCTTATCAATTTATTTGGGTAAAGAAATTGCTATAACATAACATAATTTGTAAACCGGAAAGACTTTTATTGATTTGTGGTCAATGAATTGTCAAGTATGCTCTCTTCAAGACCGGTACACTTAATATTCACTAATTGCCCTGATTAGCAATCATTTTCACTTTTGGATCACTTTTTAATAGCATTCTTTTTAATAAAATTTATTTACAAAATTTTTTGAAAAACTTAAAATTAAATTTAAACATTAGTCCAACCACTTAAACATAATCATTTTGAAATTGTAATTTCTAATACGGTGGACCATTCATTAGATGGATCACGATTGATGATCCCTCCAGCTGATCTCACAATACCTTCGAATCCTTGTAAGATGTCTTGAATTGAAAGCACATCAATTTTAATTTTTGGTCAATTCTGGCATCTTGATAAGCTGATTGAATACTGATGCATCCAAGATTCCGTGTATTTGACCAAAGGCCAGTAGTTTTAATTTGTTCATTTTCAAACAGATAATTTCAAGGTCGGTTTTCATGAATGAATTTTGACCACCTAATTCCAAAGTACAAAGGTTGGATGGCAAACAATCCAGATATTCGTATATTGTTGCGATTCTTGCGTTGTGTCCCAATTCTATGCTCAAACTTTTCAGTTTCGAGCATCGGGAGAACATCTTGCAGCTTAAAACTGGAATATTATCGCCTCTGTATCTTCCATCTATTATTAGAATCTCAAGCGTTCCGGAGCATGTATTAAGGACGCGTGGTAGTATGTTCCATGTTAGACTACGAACTCGGAGATAATGAAAAATTAGCATATTTATGTTGTTTTGTCGAGCATGGATCCCATGGCCTGTAATAAATATAAACATTTTCTTTTCAAAATGTTTTTATTAAATTTATTTTTTAGGGGGGTTGGTTTGGTTCGGTTATAAAGGATTCTTAGGGATATTTAGAGCTTTCTATCTTACTGTTATCGTTTTTCTAGATTGTAAATCTCGACAATCTTGTATATTAGTCATGTATAAGAGTGTCTCCCTATCTTACTGTGGTTAAGGCCCGGGTAAATATCCTTGCAGGCTGTTTCCATTTTACCCGCCCAAAAGATTTCTGCCAGACGTCGTCAGAAATCTTACGCCATTCCTATGCATTTACTACACCCTTTATACATGTGAGGGTATGGCGTAAAATTTCTGACTACGCCTTGGAATTCTTACGCCATACCTTCACATGTTTAAGGTTTTTTCTCAGTCCTATGGGAGCTCTGGGGCAGGGCACTGATCTAAGGATTTCATCTGTACCTACATTCACTCTCCTCTCCTGTGGGCAGGGTGCGGGCAGGGCACTTCCTTAGCGTATGTACGACCATTGTTTTAACTCTGTCCTGTGGGCAAGGTGCGGGCAGGGCACTTCCTTAGCGTAGGTACGACCATACTTTTAACTCTGTCCTGTGGGCAGGGTAGTTTCCTAGCGTATATGCGATCATCCTTTTAACTCTGTCATGTGGGCAAGGTGCTGGCGGGTTGGTTTCCTACTAACCTGCCTTGGTCTTGGACTTGGTACCCTACCCTAACCAAACCCACTCCCCCCTATGGGTGCCCGGACTATAGGTGCGACACTATTGGTGTCGCAGGCGCCGAAAAAATTTTCGGGTAGGAAGGCTGCCAACCCCGAATAGTGGATTTAAATAAAGAAAATTTTATTCGTCCAACCGATGAAAAGTTTATTTTACTATGCGTATTAGAATAATTTACTTTTGGTTCGTATTGATTTAATTTGGAATTTCCTTAAAAACGTAAGTCCGATTTTAATTTTTTTCAACACTTAGCTGATGTCAGCTCTCCTCACGGAGGTAAAAAGCACTCAGATTTCAGATATAGTCTCTTGCTAGATTTGCAAATTGAAATTAAAAGCTCTCCATTGTCTCAGTCAACAGGTAGCTCTATAAATCGTTGAATAGTTCTTCAATACCTATTTCAAATTATAAATTCTTGATTCAAACTTGGGAAGCCATGTAAAAAGGTGCTAATGTAAGTCCCGACTATAAATTTATAAATAGAAGAAAGGGTATACGCGTGTGGTAAATTGACTTTTCACTAACTAATTTGATGTCCCTCGGTTATAGAATATTTTAAATTGTATGACCCAGTGTCAGTTTTCGAAAACAAGAGCTTTAAACAAAACGGTTTTGTAAATTGTAGACACTTAAATAAAAAAAAATTTCAATGAATGAAATTTCAAATTTAAAAATCTGGACTTGACGCTTTTTAATAATTAAAACAAATCTTATTTTTGCCTCAACCAATGTTTAAATAAATAGAATGAAAAGGGAAAAAGTTGTTTTTGTTCACTATTTGATTTTTTTATAAACTTCAATTTTCAGTATAAATTACATAAAATTTAAAACGTTGAAAAATTAAAATAAATCTATCACATGATAAAAATCCAAGGTATGAACTCAGTATTTTCAAGTAATTAGAAAACTTCAACGACAAACTTATTAATATACTTCAGTTTTATAAATAAATACCAAACAAATTTTCTTACCTTTGAAAAGCTTTGGAATGACAAAAATATTAAGCTGTGCTACTCAAAGTTCTTTTATTTCATACAAACTTAAGCCACCTGATTTGACTTTTTGCCTATTAGAAAAACTTTCAATAAATAATTAAAGCCTAGTCCGAAACTAAAATCGTCTAAAAATGAAAACTGTCAAAAAGCTTTTCATTAAAAATTTTTAAATATTTGCATAGCACATTTACACCATTATTGCCTTTAAACTGTTCAAGGAAAGTTTCATACATGTGTCTGATAATAAATTAAAGATTTTACTTTAATATTGCACGATTAAGATAAAAATGTGTTAATGAGTTGTTTTTTAAATTTTTTCGTCTGGTAAAATCTTAAGCCTAATGAAAATTACATGGTTCAATCGGAAGTTGTTTCAAGAAATATATTTGATTCCATTGTAGTCCTGAAAACATAAAATGTCTTAAAACTTGAAGAGAATAAACTCAAATGTAAAATGTTATCAAGCTTCCTGTAAAGTATAATCTGTTTTAGAATTAGTTCAAATAATGTAGAATCGATTCACACCAAATAAATTGGAATTTCAAAACAACTTTTTGGTACGGCCGGAATCTTACCATTCAGGCCCACCGTCGGTTAGCCCCTGTTGTGAAGTTTCAGGACGGTATCTCCTCAGGGTAGCGAGTATTGTTAAATACTCGCTGATAAATAAGAAAAAAACAGTTACTTTAAGTCGCGGATTAAGGGTATATAACACCAGGGGTGCCGTGACGGAGGAACGGCAAAGCTGCCGCCTGGGGAGAGGGAATTTCACCTGTCACAATAAGTATATTATGAGAGATAGAGAGAGAGAAGAACAACAAGGGTGACCCACTACCAAATTTAAGAAAAGGAACTAAATTGTATTAATGTAATTGATTAGTGATGTCCACGGCTATGGAATTATTGTAAACTAGACTAAAGCCCGGTCCTCGAGGGACCAGTTCCTGATGTCAGGGCAGGGTGAGGTCGCAGGTGAAAGTGTCATCCTGACATCTAGAAACCGTCCCTCTTGGACCGGAATTTAGTCTAGTCATTTATAAAGTCGGTAAAAAGTTCAGAGGCGTCCACTAAGCCGAAAAACGATAAAGTTGTAAACTATTTACCCAGGGCAAAGCACGTTGACCTGCCTCTGATTGTTTGGGGAGATCGGGACTATTGGGGTGTTACTATGTTCGGAAGCGTTAGCTACATCTAAATTAGACTAACCCAGGGCAAACGGCGTGAACCTTAATTCCTATGGTAAAACCTCTCATTTTCCATGACTCATTCTCACGTGTTGAAACATTCTCTTTTCCCTTGTGTCGTACAACTTCAACCTGCTGCTTCAAGTTAACTCTCCTCATACCCTCCCTCCAACATTCCCTTTTCCCTAATTCTTATACTATAAGACCTTAAGACCTTCTCTTGTAATCTCCCTCCTTCAACCTTCTTAAATATCCTATAAGTATAATTTTTGGTTCTGTGTGCCTGGCCTTTGTCGGCATGTATCCTTACCGTGAAATAGCCTCAACCCGCAGAGTACACAGAACCAAAAATTATACTATAGCTTAAGCTTCTCCTTCTATATCCTTCCTACAACCTTCTCCTTTTATCTCCTTTCTACAATCTTCTCCTTTCATCTGCTTCCTACAACTTCTCCTTTCATCTGTTTCCTACAACTTCTCCTTTCATCTCCTTCTCACAACCTTCTACTTTCATCTCCTTGCTACAACCTTCTCCTTCTTACTACCTTCTCCTTCCCACAACCTTCTTTCATCTCCTTCTTACAACCTTCTCCTTCCTACGACCTCTCCTTCCTAAAACCTTCTCCTTCTTACTACCTTCTCCTTCCCTCAACCTTCTTTCATCTCCTTCTTACAACCTTCTCCTTCCTACGACCTCTCCTTTATACAACCTTCACCTTCCTAAAACTTTCTCCTTCCTACAACCTTCTTCCTATAAACCTTCTCCTTCCTACAACCTTCTACTTTCATCTCCTTCCTACAACCTTCTACTTTGTTCTCCTTCCTATAACCTGCTCCATTCATCTCCTTCATTCAACCTTCTACTTTGTTCTCCTTCCTATAACCTGCTCCATTCATCTCCTTCATTCAACCTTCTACTTTGTTCTCCTTCCTATAACCTGCTCCATTCATCTCCTTCATTCAACCTTCTACTTCCCTCTCCTTCTTAGAATCTTCTACGTTTATATCTTTCCTATAACCTTCTACTTTCATCTCCGTCTATAACCTGCTCCTTCCTACAACCTTCTACTTTGATCTTCTTCCTACAACCTCCTTTCATCTCATTTCTACAACCTTCTCCTTTCA
>JAQFYJ010000622.1:0-12208 GCA_034694685.1 Isotoma anglicana | reverse complement strand
TACAAATTTTCTTAGCGAAGCATTTAGAAATAAAAGAGCTCAAAAGAAATTATAAAGTAAAAAGTCAAGGTATAAATGGACGGAGAAACGACCTGTAAATAATTGAAGTATCGAAGAGAAATTGATGACTTGTAGTCTAGTCTTATAAGATCAATGTTAAAAGAAATGGAAACGGAGGTTGTATTTATTTATGCTTGTCACATAAGACATAAGTTGAGAAGAATGAATGGTAGAAGATACAAATAAAGTAATTTAATTTAGTATCAATTCAGCAACTCAAGTCAAGCAAATTTGGTTATCAGTAGGTGACCGACTGGAAATGATTGCCGACTGCATGGCAAATAAAATATACAAAATTCATGCTAATTAAAGGTGACTGACTAAAGGACATTCATTAACATATATATTGAATACTTAAAAGCCAAATAGCCTTCATCTTAATGAAATTAAGGTGCGTATAAAATATGGACAGTATTTCGAATACACATTTTGGTACTCCATTAAAACTTTGATGTTTCAAATTGCAAGAAAATAAAAATGTAGGTAAGGACAGTTCCAAATATCTGTAAAATGAATCAAATACACATTCATAATTGCAGTTCATTAACTACGATGAAATACAAAAATACAAAATTAAATCTTTACCGATGCGACGAAGGAATAAGTTATAGTAAAAGTGTGGGCCTTCACCCCCAAAGGGCTTCGAGTTATTTCACTCCAGAGTAATGTCAAATCTACAATTTTCTCTTTGAATCGTTCACGATTTTCCGAAAGGAATTCTTCAATGCATTCAAACTACGTACATTTAATTTTAATATTGTTATCAGGCAATCTAGTTTAAATTATACATTATGGTACAAATTTGCATAAAAATGTCCCCTACATTAGAGTGAGCTTCTGCAGCCATCCTGATACAAAATGCAACTGCTACAAAATGTCCAGCAAATGATAATTTGGACACCCAGGAATATACATCGGTGTCCATTATCCGAATGGAAAACCCACTATAAGTTGTGATTAAAGATGCCAGTGTCATTAGAGTCATGGAAGAGGATGACTTATTGATGGCTTTTATAAGCTCCTTTACTTCTTTATGCATTTCCGTCACCTTAAATTAAAAATAGTTTTAGCAAGACAAATTCAGTTTCTGTGTTTCCGTCCCAGAAAATCCCATTAAATTTTTAGAAAAATATTTACCTCTTCCAAAGATGCATTTGGATTTTTCTCCAGAAAAGTTTTCACCTCTGTGCTTATAAAGTAACAAGCAATGAAGCAAATACACGGATGTAACGTAAAGTAAATGTACATGGCAGTATCGTACAGTTTAACAATAAATGTGATAAGTGCCAAGGGGATGACCAAAACTGGTGGAATATTTTCAATATTTAGGGGTATTCCTATTATTGGCGTCAGTATCCTTGCGTCTCCTTGTAAGATTGCTCTGATAGATGTGGTTAAATTTCTGGAGTTGTTAATTGCCAGTGATAAGGTTAGAAAATAAAGGCAGATAAACCATGTGGAAATTGTCCACTATAAGATAATAAGATTAAGCATTTAATAAATTGGGTATTAAAAGTTAGCCTGAGTGATATTGGTTAAATGGTTATTTAATTATTATATTGTAGATGAAATTTTTTACCTTAGTGAATTTTTTTGATTTCCTTTCACTGTCAACTATTCGGTAGCAAGTGACATAAAGGTTTTGGTAGTTATCGGATTTAAATAAATTTAATTGTACGAACTTGATAAAACCAACGATATCCACAAATGTTTGAGCGTAATCGTAAAGTTGTGATGGCTTATTACGAATAGTTTTGGATGATGATATAAAAATTAGGAAGTCATTTCCAAGGTGTAAAAGATGATGAAGGTTTAAAATGCTATAGATTATCTAAAAAAATATTATATAAGCTTTTGTAGTCACTCACATTTACATGCTAAAGGTACATAATTAAAATCAAGGTGATTTTTCAATAAATGCTTAAATGGTATGGCTAGAGTAATTTATTACCTTTCGATAAAATACGGACCGAAGCTGCACTGTTCCACATTTTGAAATATTTAGTTTCAAAGGTGTGCAGAAGAGATAATAGGAAAAATGTGCGTATATTCGGAAAATTTTGTAGGATTCTGATCGAAATTGTAGGGTTGTATTTAACATCATTTTTCACTGAAAATTTAGATGTACAATCGGTTTGACAATCTGATGTACGATATAAATTTGATTCTGAAACTTTGCAATGTTTTAAAATGTATTGTTATTCGTATGATGAATTGAGTTGAAAAGTGAAATGAATTAACGGGGAGGAATACTTATCCAACCAGCGTAAAAATAATTTCATCAGCTTTACCTAAATCGATTTGCTTAGAATTCTAATGAAATTGGTTGAGTAATTAGTGTAAAATGTTCTTTCAATTCAATTTTGTCAAATGGATCTATTAGTTTTAAAAATAGGACAGCAAATTGTTCACTATGCAAGGCTATAACTATAACCGTATACATAAAAACTCACAAATTCTGGTTTTACCATTTTCGCAACCTTGCTCTTTAGTTATATTTTCAAGTGTTGTTTTCTCTGTACCTTATGAAAGCTGCTTGGAAATTAAAGTGATTGCCTTTAGTATTAGATTAAAACTAAAATAAAGAATAAAAACAGGGAAGTTTCCAAAAAACTATTTTTGCTTTGACATTTCAAATTGTAAAAAAATAAAAACATAGGTAAGGACTGCTCCAAACATCTGTAAAAGAATATCAAATTATTATTAATTTCAATACAACTCAATTTATTCTATATATTATGACTATAAGGTAAAATGTAAATCTTACTGATGCAAGGAAAGAATAGGTTATCGTAAAAGTGTGTGCCTTAATCCCCAAAGGGTTTTGTGTTAATTCACTCCAAAGTATTGACAAATTCAGACTTTTCTCTTTAAACCTTTCTCGATTTTCCGAAAGAAATTCTTCAAAGCATTTGAACTATAAATTTTAAACAAATTATTATTTTTTAAAACTAACATAGCTTACGTTGTTAATTAATAAAAATACATTTATCCTCCTTACTTTGTTATGTGCCTCAGCTGCAAACCCTAAGCAAAATGCAAATAAAATAAAATGTCCTGCAAATGACAATTTGGCGATCCAAGTAAATTTAATGGGATCCATTAATTGAATAGTATAACCACTGTATGCAGGAAGCATAACTGCCAGGGACATTATTGTCATTGTCGATGATGACCTGTTGATGACTCCAATAAGCTCCTTAACTTCTTTATACAATTCCGTCACCTTCATTTTAAAATATTTTATTGTTATTTGGGTTGTAACAATTTTACCAGATTGCATTAATATTTGAAAACATTTTAACCTGTTCCAAAGATACATCTGAATTTTTTTCCAGGAAAGTTATTACTTCCGTGCTAATCAAATAACCAGCAATAAAGCAAAAGTACGGTTGCATTATAAAGAACAATATCAATATAACATGGTTCAATGTTGCAAAATATGTGATAATTGTCAAAGGAATTGACAAAAACGGTGAAAGATGTTCTATGTTGAGAGCAGGTATCTCAGACTGGTGCTTTAGCATCTTGAAGTCTCCCTTTAAAACTGCTTGGATAGGTCCAATAATGTCAGCGTTTTGACTACCCAAACCAAGGCTTAAAATTAGAAATGATAGGCACAGGATCCATGCTGAAATTGACCACTGTAAAATTTAAATTTAAAATGGAATTTACAATTCAAAACTTAAAGTTTCCTTTTTTCTAATTTGACAGAATTATTGCAGATTATGCAACTGAATTGAATAAAGCAAATAATTGAGGTGCCTAGGTTAAATTTGTATGCAAGTAACCCATTTTCGCCTTTTTTACCTTTGTAATCGGAGGCGATTTATTTCCGGAGCTTTTGGTCACTCTGTAGCAAATGGTATATAGATTTTGATAGTTTTCGGGTTTAAATAAATTTAAATGCATGTACTTGAAAGTTACTAATATAAGAGCCCATAATTGCGAATACACATAGAGTTGGGATGGGTCCTCGTTTATACTTTTTGGTAAAGAAATCAAGACTCGGGTCATATTGTACATGCCGATTAGATGATATAAACTTAAAAGGCCGCAGATGACCTGAAAAATTAAAATACATCTTGTACACAAGTGTTTCAGCTTTTAAAAAACGTTATAAAATTTTTTAGTTATTTACCTTCCGATAAAGCACAGAACGAAGTTGTACTGCTCCAGATTTTGAAATATGCAATTTCAAAGGTGTGAAAAATAGATAGTACGAAAAATTGGCGTAGATTCTTAAAATTTGGTAAGAATCTGAACGAAATTGAAAGCTTTTACTGTAGATCATTTCGAATTCGGGTTTACTTGTTTAGTTGAACTAAATTCAAATTTCAAGAGACTGAGCATTATGATTTAATGGAATTGAAAATAATTGATTCATCATCGTAAGTAACTGAAGAGGACACACTTCAATGATTTTTATAACCTAAGAAAAGTAAGTTTTGAATAAGAAATTAAATGGCAAGGAAAATAACTCTAATCGAAGTTATTTAATTGATTATTTACTTTTATAGTCGTAAAGAAGACATACTTGCAAATTTAACTGTAATAAAATGCATCTATTAAGTTATGCAAATATTTTTTGATCAAGCAATATACATAACTAAAAAGAATTAGCTTGATGGATTTAATTTTGTGAAATTGGACTAATAACTAATAACAGTCGAATATATTTTAATCAAATAAAATCAGCATGGACAATAGTTGCGATCAAAATTCAAGATAATTAAGCATACATTTTAAAGATCTTTCTAGAAAGTTAAGCATTTTAGGAAAATTGTTGAAAGTAATGGAATGAAAAACATTAATTTTTTTATTGATCAACGTATTTACTTACATTCAAATGAATATTTAAAAAACCTTTGGGTTTGGGCAAATCTTGTAAGTATTAAGGTATATATAGAAGCTTAGTAAATGCTATTAATATGAATTTAGCTTATTTTTGCTGCTTCGACATTTGAAATTGTAAGAAAATGAAAATGTAAGTTAGGACAGTTCCAAATCCCTACAAAATGACCAAATTTTATTTATTAAGACGTTTTATTATGATATGTAGATTATTATATCTCTCATAAGTCATCATGTCTTATTTTTTGTTAATAAACTGTAAAATAAATTCTTACCGATGCGAAAAAGGAATAAGTCACAGTAAATGTGTGAGCCTTAAGCCCCAATGAATTTTGGGTTAATTCACTCCAAAAAGTATCGACAAATCAAGACTTTTGTTTTAGAACCTTTCTCGAGTGTAAAGTAGTGTAAAAAAGAGCGTAGTGTAAAATGATTTTGTATCGTTTCTTATCGTTATTGCACGGGATGAAAGAAAAAACACTTACTTCTTGTGAAAAATCATTTGTTCATAAGAAAGTTTTTTTTATTGCATATAAACTGCTTTTCCCTCAATAATATGCAATATTACGAACCATACAATTAAATTAATACTTACGAACTAATCTTACGAAATTATCATCTTCTGATATACAAAGCCATGCGTATGATGTATTGACCCATGTAATAATTCTTAAATGGAAAAAGTGAAGGACAATAAATATAAAATTAATTGCGTAAATTTATTCACAATAAAACACATTTAAAATTAATTTTTGTTTCATTGAAGACTGAAAAATCTTGTTCGTTATATTATAACTCAACTGTGTAACACAAATAAAATACATTAATTCTTTTTTTTAGGAATAAATGCCATTACATAATATCTCAAATTTCCTTATACACTTCTAAAGTTATTAATCTTCATTGGATGGAGGTGTCTGGAATTGGAATAACACAATTAGGTATGTCAATACCGTACTGAAAACCTGCAAAGTTTAGGAATTCATTAAAATTGCACTTTATACTAAGCACAAAATGACTCTCAAATGCATCGTTTATTAAAACTCTTTTACCGTGAAGATAAAACCGTATGTGATGGTAAAAGTATGTGCCTTCAGCCCAAGTGGATAAAGGCTCATGCCATTTAGCAAAACGGCACTATTGTTAAAACCGCTCTTGTCTTGATTCTCAATTATGTAATCACTAAAACATTGCAACTGTCCGAAATGCATTTAAAATTATTTTAAAAATAAGATTAAATTTTAATAAAATGTAATGAATAAAATAACTTGTCATTTTAAAAATCAATAAGATGTCTCACATACCTTACGATTAACTTCTGCAGCAACGACTAAAGATGAAGCAAAAACTAAGAAGCCGAAGATAGGCAACGCAGCATATTTCTCTTCAAATAACCAATATGTAAATAATACAAGTCCAGTACCCACATAAGCTAGGAATAGAAACCCTGTCACATCGTTAACCTCAGATAACATCTTTCTCGTGTTTAAATAGCATTGAATTATCTAAAAACAAATTAATTACAAATAAAAGCCAACAAGTTTTTGCAAATAATTTTAAAAACATTAAGCAAGCTATATACACTTACCTCGTCATAAGAAGCTTTTGCATTCACTTTAACAAAATCTTCAATATCTTTACTGATTCCATAGACAATTAACGAAATAGCAAAAGGAATGTTAAGCAGACTGTGATGGACACTTAATTGTGTGTGGCGAAATAGAAATGCTCCTAAGAGTGCAAACAACCAATGTATACTTTTCTCATTGTAATATTTTAAAAATCCGAATTCTCCAAGAGTGGTAAAAATATGGGCTTCCTTATTTCCATTTACAGCGTCCGGAATCGAAATCACATCTTGAAATAGCTTGAACACTGGGGTAATTAAGCCCACACAAAATATTCCGTAAGTGTAAAAAGCATTCTAAAAGTTATTATAATAATAAAGACAGCTTTTAAATAAATCTCTTTGTTAATTAAATTATTTAAATTATGTTTGGAATTATTGTTACTTGTTTATAGTACCTTAGTCAGCCAACGTTTTATTTTATAACTTGTTTTTGGAATGGAAATGTGAGTTGAATTTGAATTATTATATTCATAAAAAACTTGATAGAGCTTCTGAATTTTGGGATATTTGCCCCAGTTCAGCACAACAAAAGCTAGATCGGCAAGTAAAACGGATAGTTGTGCAGTGATAAAATAAAAAAATTGTCCAGGATTGTTTTGCACTCTTGTAGCTTTTTCCTTAAGCATAAGTATCAGAATTAGTATTGCTGAGATGTGAAAAAATCCGCAAGTTGCCTAAATTTCAGGATTTAATAAAAATAAATGTAATAGAATTGAAATTTATTTTGGTTTTATTAATCATGGCATCTTTGACTTTTGTTACCTTTCGAAAGAAGCTAGATTTTATCAAAAGTCGTCCATCTTTTGTATGGATGGGTTTATAAGGAGTGAGACATGAGTAGAAGGAAACTGTGGAAAATATTTTTAAGCTTATGTACCATTTTGATTGGAATTTGCTGCGGATGATGATTTCATTTACAGATGTTGTTTCCATTTTTTCGGTTACTTCTTGGATTTAAATGATTTCAAATGGACTGGTTTTGTTTTTAAGTTTATTGATTACTGATTTAGTTTTGCTTTTTTATATGCTTAAAATTAGCAATTCAATTCGTACATTATTATATTAATTTGATATTAATTTGTAGTTTACGTTTTTTTTCAATCTTGTATCAATCAATAGCCGAAATGCCCCGAAAATAATCCATTTTAACAATTTATTAGAAAGCTTATATTCAATATTTACCCAAGTTATAAACGAAGTCCAATTAATTTGATTATAGTTTAGCTTAGCCCGTGAAATGAATTGAACATTCGAATCACGAGGTGGATAAAATAGTAATTTTGTAATAAATTAAAGTAGGCGAGGTTGATTATTTTGGTGGAGTTTTGTAACAATCAACGAGTTACACACTTAAATGTAATTCGTATAATTGTGAAAATACCTTTAAATATTTGCAACATGAAATTAAATGTATAAAAAAATATTTCAAGCACTTACGAATGGATGAAATGCAATGAAAGAATGTCTTAGAAGTTTAAAAGCATTTTATTTTCTGTAAAAATATCTATTAAAATTTATTTTCTAAAGTCTCGTGTTCAGTAAAATCTGGTATATATTATATGTGTAGACTTTTTTAAAAAACATGGCAAAAACCTTTTTAAAGCAATATTGCACAATTTTTAATCGCTGAATCTTAAATCGAATTTCGGAATTGCAGCAGCACAATTAGGTACGTTAAAACGGTACTAAATATCTGTAATTTAAAAAAAGCCATATGACTTAATGAGCCAATAATCATGTGGTCTATTGTTAAGTGTCTCATACCGTTACAATGAAGCCATATGTAATGGTAAAAGTATGTGCCTTCAGCCCAAGTGGAGAAAAGACAAGCCCATTAAGCATAACTGCACTTTCAGTGTTGGTAAAATCAACTCTGTGCGTATTTCCAATTATAAAGTCCCCAAAAATTTGAAGCTGTAAAGAACATTCATTTTAATTTTTAATATTTTATTTCAAAAACTAAAACCATTCAAAAATGTTTTCTAACTTTGCGATGAACTTCTGCAGCAGTGATTAAGCATGTAGCAAAAACAGAAAATCCAAAGATAGGAATTGCTGGATTTTCTACTTCGGACAGCCAATTTGTAAATGATATCAATCCAGAGCCCACATACACGAAGAATATCGGCTCCGTCACTTCGTTAATCTCTGACAATACCTTTCTGATTTTTAAATAGCTTTGGGCTAACTGTTCAAATTAAAATACTTTTTAAATACAAGAAATACATTTTATAAAGGTTGTCATTGAATACCTGTTGAAATGATGCTTGCGAATTTTCTTTAAAATATTCTTCAACATCCTTACTAATTCCATAAGCAATTAAGGAAATTGTTTGAGGAATAATAAGAAGACATTGATGAACGATTAGTTGCGCGTTGAAATATAAAACAGCTCCTAAGAGGAGATACAGCCAATGTGGATGTTTGACATCGTAATATTCGGACAATCCAAATGGACCAAGAGTTTTTAAAATTGGAGAATCGGTTACGACATTAATAGCAACAGGAATTGAACATAGGTCTTGAAATAATTCAAAACAAGTTGTTGAGATGCCCAAAAAGAAAATTCCGTAAGAGAAGAATGCGTTCTACATTTAATTTAAACCTTTTATAAAGTTTGAACTTTTTAAAACTTAATTTTTCAGGTGAATCCATTTAATTGAATTACCTTACTGAGGAAACGATTTATGTTACAATTATTTCTAGGAATTATAGCATGTTCAGTTGAGTTGTATTCATGGAAAACCCGAATGAGCTTCTGTAATCCTGGATATTTACCCCAGCTCATCTTGATAAAAATCAGATTAGCAAGTAAAACTGATAGTTGTGCACCAATAGCATAAAATTGCGCAGGATTTTTTTGAAAGTTTATTTCATTTTTCGTGAATATTTCTCGAATTATCAGAACCCGCAGAAGTACATCAGCGGTAAGGAAGAAGCCACAGATTACCTTGAGACCAGATGAAATGCAAGATAAGATAAATGAAATTTATGATTAGTTCAACTGTTCAAATAAAACTTTTATACCTTTTGAAAACAGCAAGATTTTATTTGTAATGTTCCATCCTTTGTGTGAACTAGTTTGAAAGGAATCAGGCATAAATAGTATGAAAATGTGGAAAATATTTCGAGATTGATGTACCATTTTGATAAGAATTTTTTGCTTGTGCTATAGTCATTTATGGATATTTGAAAATTTTCAGGAACAGGGTTTATTTTAGATTTTACTTCTAAATGCATTTTGTCTAAATTTTAATTAAATTTGTATTCAAAATAATTAGCTCTATCCAATTCGGATGCACGTTCTTTCATTGGAAATTAAGTCCAATATTCACATCAAGACTCATAATTTGTCAAAATTTATTTAATTTATATGAATTTGGCGATTAAGCATAAACAATGGTCGTATTGTCTTTTTATTTATTTGTTTTATCTGAAGAAAATATGCATGCGATTAATTAATGTATTTCATTGTTACATTCATAATAAAAAGAATTATTAGAATGATTAACCTCATAAAATACCTTAGTTGTTTTTTTATGACAAACAGAATTAAAAAAGGGCTGTCTATCCATAAAAAACTTATTTTTTATAAATGATTGCATGATAAACGCTAAATAGAGGGTGCGGTACATTCTCTCAAATTAAATTTTGTTTGTAGACATAATTTACTTTGACCGAAATTCATTTCTTCAAATGTGTATTTTATTATAGCAAGCATTGTAAACATTTTTGTGTTGTGTTTTTCAGATATTTTGGAAATGTTAGGAGCTTTACTTGAAGTAAACTTCTTATCTCGTTAATATAGGTACAACAAAAAAGAGGTTAATTTAGTCCAAGGCATTTTTCATTAAAAAAATCCAGGACCTATATACCGAACCTATACACACTGGTTCGAGGTAGGACTTCGGAATTGTAGCAATACAATAAGATACGTTAACACTGTGCTAAATACCTGCAAAAAAGCCATGAAAGACAAATCTTTTTTTCGATCTTTAACAGAATTATGCGTTTTTATATGAAATGTCTCTTACGGTAACGATGAAGCCATATGTAATGGTAAAAGTATGAGCTTTAAGTCCCAGGGGAGAAAAAGTCATACTATTTAGCAAAACCGCACTGTTATCAAAGCCAACCCTGTGTTGATTTTCAATTATGAAATCGCCTAAAAATTGAAGCTGCAAAAAATAATTATTATAAAAAAATGTTTTCAATCTAATTTAATGTAACAATGATTGAGTCACGAATTTTAAAATCGTTATACTAACTTTGCGATGAACTTCTGCAGCAACGACCAAGCAGGAAGCAAAAGTAATAAATCCAATAATAGGAAAAGCTGCATATTCTTCTTTGGACAGCCAATTTGTAAATGATATAAGACCCGAACCGACATTAGCTAAGAAAATCAACCCTGCCACATCGTTAATCTCTGATAACATCTTCTTTACATTTAAATAGCATTGGAGTATCTGAAAAAAATTAGCAATAAATTTCAATTTCAATTTCAATTTCATTTTTATTAAAGTGTCGAAAATTTACAACGTCGACCTGTGGACAACACTGTATGCACGTAGAACTTTTCAAGTCTAAATACCAAATGAATTCATGATTAAAAAATAAATAATATGAAAATTTACCTCTTCATAAGAAGCTTGCGTATTCATTTTAAAATATTCTTCAATATCTTTACTGATAGACAAAGAAATTAAAGAAATTGTATAGGGAAAGGTAAACAGACACTGATGAACAATTAACAACTCGTGGCAATTTAAAATGCTTCCTATGAGCAGAAACGGCCAAGGTGAACTTTTCAAATCGTAATATTCTGACAACCCAAATGGGCTAAGACTTTTAAAAATATGGGGACTTTCATCTCCATTTATAGCACTTGGAATGGAATACACATCTTTAAATAATCCCTTGAATTTCTGAGAGAAGCCTACAAGAAAGATCCCGTAAGTGTATAATGCGTCCTTAAAATTTAAATAATGAAACCTTTTGTAATTCCGTAAATATCTATTTATAAAATCAGTTAAATTTGATTAAATATTGTCCATACCTTACGTAGAAAACGGTTTATTTTATAATTCTGGCTGCAATTAGAATTTTCAGTTGAATTGTATTCATGACAAACTCGGTAGAGCTTCAGAATCCCAGGATTTTTACCCCAGTTTGTTTTAATCAAAAACAGACTTCCTAGTAGGATGGATAAATGTGTACCGATTTCATAAAATTCACCTGGGTCTTTTTGGAAGTTGACATCTCTTGCAAAAATTCTATCCCGAATTACCAATGCCCTTAGGATTATAGCTGAGAAATGGAAAAGCCCACAGATTACCTGTATACAATTTTAATTTTTTTAATTGTTTTTTTTGAAGTGTTATTAATTTTCAAAATTTAAAAGTATACTACCTTTCCAAGAAAGGTAGATTTCATTACAAGATTTCCGTCATTTGTGAGAACTGCTTTGTAAGGAATGAGGCATAAATAGTATGAAATTTTAGAAAATATTTCAAGACTGACGAACCACTTCGATTTAAAGTTGTAGTTTAACCTTGGGTCACTAATTGTTTGAAATTTTTCGGGAAAGGGGTTTACTTTAGTTTCTGCTTCCAAATACATTTTTATTGAGGTGATCATTAAGTATTTAAAGAGCTAAAGTTC
>JAQFYJ010000621.1:0-12210 GCA_034694685.1 Isotoma anglicana | reverse complement strand
ATCATTCGTTTATAATTGTTTGTTGTACACGACTATAATTAAAAACTCGATTTTCATAGAGCATATCTTAAAATGAAATTTGACTATTTTAGTTCTTTCAATGAAAATAAGTAAACCGCAAGATTAGTGGTTTCTAAAAATCCACTGTTTGTGAATTAGAATATTTTAAAAATGTGAGAAATGTGCAAACCTGAGTAGCCTTGTGGGCATAAGCAATTATATCCTGGATCAGTATTTTCGCATACAGCATGAAGTCCGCATACTCGTTCATTGCTTGCGCATTCATCAATATCTGTAATGTACAATTAACAATGAATCCTCTGACGTAATATGAGTTTAGGGGGCTGGAAGTCGACGAGGAGAGTAGAAATTTACGAGCTAAAATAACGTCGAGGCTAGAATTTCGTTCTTAAGTTTTGAAAAGTACAGGTTTCAATATTATTTTCGATGAGTTTAAATTTAATTAAATTGTATTTGATATCAAGAAATCGAAGTAGAAATTTTTATCTTGAAACTCATAGTTGTATACTGAAATGTGTTTTTGAAACATCGACATTAATTAAATATTTTGGCAAGATTTCATTTTTAAGGTCACCATTTACTGCAAAGTATACACTGGAGATAATTTGACTTAGAACGCATGATTTGTGAGAACTATAGGCAATCAACAAAAAGGTCAATGTAAATATGTGTTAAATAAAGTTAAACAGTCAGCGGGTTAAGATTACAGCCATCATTTACATAATATGTGAGGATGGTTTTAACTACTTTAATTTAATATAAAAGTTTAGTATTGTATTGAAGTATTGAAACAAAGCATTAAATTGTTGTTACTAACCCTCGCATTTTGAGAACGGATCTCCAGTTTTATCTGGTTCGCACTCACAAGTAAAGCTACCAATGGTATCAATACATACAGCATTTTGGCCACATGGTGATGGAGTTTTTAGACATTCATTTACATCTATCGCAATGTACATCACAATTAGTAACAATCAGTTTAGTTAATTACAACATTCGATACAGAAGCTACGTGAGAAGACATAAGTATAAGCATTTGATTATCTTTTGTATTGGCTATATCTTACGATTGCTTGCATTTTTAAAATTCAGTTTTAAAATTTTAACAAAATTAATTTTGTTTTGTGAAGCTTAATTTGATAATAATCGGAATGCATTGGAAGTAATTTCGAAAGTTAGTGTAAAACGCGGAAAGGGGAAATTATTTCGAAAATTCTTAAATGTTAATTCTTCAAAAAAATTATTTGATTTGCTTTAAGGGTTTGTTTGATTGTACTGCAAACTTTAAATGCTTTTTACTTCTGTATTCATAGCCATAATTTCAAAGCAGCAATAAATTAATTTTACAAAAGCATAAATAATACTAACTTTCACAAAATTCGTAGCCTGAGCCAGTAAATCCCTTGGGGCATAAGCATTTAAATGATCCAGGAACATTGAAACACTTGGCGTTGACCCCACAGGAATTTGACTTTCCAGGTTGATTACATTCATCAATATCATAGCAGTGAACTTTGGCATTTCCATTATAACCACTTTTACATTTACATTCGTAAGACCCAGGCGAATTTATACAATCAGCATCTATACCGCAAATATCGGTTCCATTGCTTCCGAGTAAACATTCGTTGATATCTATGATACATGCGTAAGTTAGTTACGATTGTTTAAATATGATTTTGTTTAGTTTTTTGAAGACATTATTAAGTAAGCAATGTTATGTACACTAAACTACATTTTTCAACATTTTATAGAAGGTAACGAAGTTAACATTACAGTTTCATTCATGATAAATTGTTTTAAAAAATTAGATAAAAAAAGTTTTGTTCTACCTTTGCATCCAACATATGGGTCACCTTTAAAATCAAAAACAATAACCCGTAATTAGTTTAAAAGTCTAAAGTGTCATTTTTGCATAGCAGAAACTCAAAATCGTAAGAGTGCATCAAACGAAAGAAAAATCTGAAAATCGTAAAGAGCATTTCTTACCGTTGTAGCCTTCTGGACATGAGCATGTATGACTTCCAGGGAGATTTGTACAAATAGCGCTTGTTCCACAAGCTGAAGGATCATTGCATTCATCCAAATCTTGACACCCTTCAAATCCATTACCAGTAAAGCCAGGTAGACATTCGCATTCATGAGAACCTTTTGTATTAATACATCGAGCTCCTTGACCACACGACCCACGAATTTGGCATTCATCCGTATCAACGCACTAATTTTAGATTTAAAGCACCTTGTTAAATATAACTATTACATTTTCCTAACTTAAGTATGAAATGTAACGTTTGTATTGTCCATTTAATATTGATATTGGATTTCTGTAGAATATAAATTAACAACATATAAAATCATACTAACCTTATCGTACGGGTTCCCTACAAAAATAGGCAAAAACATTATTTATTTTTCGTTCTAGTGCACGTTAAGAAGTAACAAACATTGTAATAATAAAAAACGCAAACCTTCAAACCCAGTTGGACAACTGCATGTGTAGTTTCCTGGTACGTTTTGACATAACGCATTTTCTCCGCAAGCATTTACCAGGTCATCACACTCATTTACATCTATTTTAAAGGTTAAAATTTTGAATTGTACCGTTCACTGCAAATAGCCAAGTATTTTGCTCCATATTCTCGAGCAATTTTTGTTTCAACCAACCTTTGCATTCAACTTCTCCATCCCCTTCATACCCAGGTAAACATTTGCATACAAAATGTGCTGGCAGGTTGCAACATTCAGAGTTTTGAACACATCTGGATCTCAGCTCGGGAATAGCACATTCGTCAATATCTTTTTTCAAAATGTAAGCAAAGATTAGTTATTTTTTCTATCTACTTTAAAAGTGTGAAATACATGAATAAATTTGCCATAAAGCATAGAAACATTAAAATAAAGAGCAATGCAATGGACCAAGGAAGAACGACGATAGCAACAGCAATATTATTTTTATGTTTACAGAGATTAAAGATGTTGATAATGCTATTAAATTGAATTCGTTTTGACTTGCAGTATACGAGTCAACCAACAGTAAGCAAGAGGATGGAAAATAGGACAGGCATGCCTTTTATGGAAGAGAAAACTTTCAACCCAACGAGAGATTCTAGGGCGACGAAGTTGGTGTAGGCAGAAAGTTGCATTGAGAAATCATAAGTTACTATCAACTTCTGTAGTCTACAATACAATCAAAATCAAAAACTTCATGATCATGATTCATGAATTCTTTCGAAGGTGTTTTGTTGAAAAAAAAATTATGCTATAGTTTTTTATACTACTTCCGTATATGAAAATGATAAATTCCTCAAGCTGTGTGTGTGCATTATAAATGTTCGCTAGTGTCTCATCCTTCCTCCGGTTTATGTCAGCAGAGTTCGATTTTTTTTTCATTTTCAACCTTTGCCTTGCCCATATAATATTTATTGCATAACCATCTTCCTCAAGTATTAAAGAAGATTTGCCCTTTATGAGTATTAGTATTGTTCAAGAGGGATTTCAATGGACATAAAAGATAATTATTACTTTATACTATTATTATTATTGAATGTTCCACAGAAGAGGAATAAAAAAACACCGTATCCTTTATCCGGACTCTGATCCGCCAATACCTGTTTGTTTATTCTTCTTTTTTTGAAAAAGAAAAATGCTATGGCTAGTGCATGAGTAATTCGTTTCGCCAGTTACTTCATAACGGTGTAGAGAATTACTGAATAATATGTTCTCACAGCTAACAATGCACCTTTTCAGTCTTTTCTTGCGTTCTTTGCGTATAGTGGCGACATATTCTCAACGCAATTTCCCACACTCAATGAATTTCTTGCAGGTCTCTTCAAGAAAACAGTTATGGTGGTTTGTAATAATATTTCTAACTAGCCGTTCAAAAATATTCTGTTGGGATTTTATGCATACCTTGATAGTTCATTGTATAGAAGATTATACTGTCAATTGTTGTCATATTATTACATTTTGCAACTGGTAATACTTACTATGAGCTAAAGATTTTTCGTTGCGAATTAGTAGTGCAATAAAACTTATTTTTAAACTTTAAATGGTAAACCAAATGGAACTGTCATTCATGCCAAGCTATGAGAAAGAAGTCTTCATTTTATAGGTTTTTTACTTAATTGACAAAACTAACTTGTCAAAAGATATCAGCTAAAAAATTTGGACAGTTTTTTGATATTTTAAACTATTCGTTAAAATGTATGAAACATCATCAAGCATAATTCTCGACCATGACCTGCCAAGCCCGTCATTCCAAATTGTCTAATTTACATCATTTGAACGAAAGTCGTAAAAGTAGCTCGAAGGTATTTTCCAAGAATCTGGGTGGGGAGGAAGGAAATTTTATAATATTATTATTACTTCTGCAAAGCTTAAGTGTTGCGACAGGTAATAAATTGGCATGTGTGACTTCATAAATGCAAAGTCCCCAGTCCTCGCCCTAAGAATTGATACGCATGTATTTGAATACGAATAAAATTAACAACCTGGGCGGCCACTCCAGTAAAAAATTGATGGTTGATTTCAAGTTCATGTTAATATTCCTGGTCTTAAATTTCTTTCCTTTGGTTCATTTCATTTTATATGCATGGTTAATTTTTGAAAAACAAAATCGATAAGTAATAGACTGACTAGATTACATTTTCTGGTTGGAACTCCCAACGAATTAACCCAGCAAGGAAGACATTGGCATTGCATTACAGAATAGAAAAGAATGTGAATTATAAAGTTTTAAAAGTTACTCTTTTAAGAATAATGTAAAACAATGAAAAATGTTTTCCTTTCTATCGCGGTATCTATTATATTGTATATAGGCATATATATATTAATATAGATAGATAGATAGATAGTCTTTATTACGCATAATCTTAATCTTTTATAGTAAAAATTGATCAAATCGAATAGAATGGAATTGGGAAATTGTTAAGTTCATACACCGAGTATCATATACTATTTTGCAATTTCGAAGTTTTAGATCCCAAAGAGTAATGATCGAATCCAGTAATTTCCTCTTTCATTATTATTAACGGTAATGATATAATGGAATTCGTTGGCCATGTTTATTAAGTCTAGGTAGAAATGAGGAACCACGAAGCACATGGAGGAAGGATGAGATAAAATCTTCATATTATGTATGACATGTGGAATGAGGGTCTACACAGGTAATATTGATTGGTTGCTGTAAGTAATTTACAGGTTTTTTTCTCTTGTTCTTTTTGAAACTGAAGTTATTGCAGTGTTGTTTGTTACTCATGTTACTTTGTATGATAATCAAAGATTTACTTTTTGTACTTGGACTAGGAATAATAGGATCATCCATAGCTGAAGATGAGAGTAGAAAAGTGAGTTCAAAACAGTTGAGTTCAATTGAAAGGGAAATGAAGTAGAAGTAGTATTAGTCTGTATGTGTGTGTCTTCTATGTTGTAGCAAGTGAGTGAGCAAAATGGACTTCAATTGATGATGATGATCATCTTGATTATTAACAACATCACCGGTACAACAGGTAGGTAAAGTATGCAATAATGCAACATGAGCATTATCTTCAGATGGGTAGGTTTTGGTTTTTGCATTAAATTGAACAAGGAAAATTTGTGTGTATCTCAGTTAGTTAGCGAGTTACCAATTGCTTAGAGCTCATTCAAGTTGGCCGTGTTTTATAGGAAGATGAGGATGATTTTATGTTGTGTGCGGTTTTTTGTGGTATGTGACTTAGCTTTTGGATGTAATGGGAATAAGAAAGAAAGAAAGACTCATCAAGATGTTTATGGGTAAGAATCAGGTAAGAAGAAGTTTTAGTTAAAGGAAGGTGTAACGACCGTATAAGGTTAACGTTCTTTGACGGAGTCGAACCAAGACCAAGATCGAACAACCGTCCTTCTCATTCTCATCCCTCCTTTTCATATCATTTTATTATAAAAATACAGGAAAGGAATTCTCATTTTAATCAAGTCTCTTTACACCACAGAGAACATAAGATGAGTTGAGCTCCTTTCCCCTACTCAAAATCCACTATATCACATGCACGACATCTAATCCATTCTCTATTTCTTTATTTTATTATTATTTTAACAATAGTCCAATCCCTGATGATGATTAAAAAACCTAAAACTAACTGCAGAGCTTCCTTCCTCTTCTAAAAACTTAATACACAACTACTAATGAATACTGAATAGAATTAATATATAGTAGTATGAAGCCACCAGTACTACTACACTGCTGTATCACATAAACATTATATTATACCTCTACATTTATGCTAGTGGCTACACAGACAGGTAAACATCTACAGCAATAATCTCACCTTTCTATTCAACTTCTTAAAGCGAATTTGTTCTGACAGCCAAGCTAGGTTGGAGATATATAATATCATCCATCACACCATCATGCACCACCACCATCACCTTTTTTCCCAGCCTTAACTATCAACTATTTAAAAAATCACTTTCGAGTTACTTTGCTACTACTGATAACCAAGGTACTACACCCACGTTATATTGCGTAACTTTGTTATAGTTTTTTTTAATTCAATGAAGTGCCTACGCTATTGCATTGTTGTCTTTTAAGTACGTACACCTCACTCACTCTCATCGACATCTCATCAGCTTAATACATTTAGTCTTAGTGTACTGCCTTCTTACCTACCAATCTTACCTCATCTCATCTTATGCTAGCGTTTGTGTAGCAAAAACTTCCCATTGATATCAAATACCTTAAGTAAAGTAAAAAACCGTACGAGGTGTGTGTCAAAAATCTAATGAAAAAGTAAGTGGTTGGCTTGGCTGGCTATTATTGTGCGGCCTCAGAAAATCCTTTTTTACCTTAGCTTTGAATGAAGTTCAAGCCTGAGTCGCCTACCTGCCTCACTATGCCCCAAGTCCCATCCTATTATTTCACTCGAGGTTTTTAACTTCCTCTGTCACCTGTCCTTTTATTTTATTGCAATTAATAATTACAATAATAATATGTTGCTATATGTAGAGATTTATTAGTGTGATTGGCTCATCAATCTTTAGGAATTTTATGCTCCGTTCCATTTTACATAAAATAATTCCCGTTAAATTGCTTTTGCATCATATGCATCTAATATTCCTCTGAAGTATTTTATTATATTTATTGTTATTATATTAGATTTAATACTACTCGTTCAATCATGATAATAATCTCATCACTCTCATCTTCTCAAACTACTCTTAATCAAGTAGTAGCTAAATGTTCAATAATAAATAAAAGAAAAAAACCTGATGGACACCTTTTGGCCAGTTCTGGTCTTGTGTTCGTGGTATTTAGATTGTAAAAATTACCCTGACAGGTGAGTAATTGCCTGTGATACGCGTGTAAAGTACAATGTGCAAGGGTGATTGTGAGTCTTAAAATTTGCATGTGTTTGGGAAGTCAATGAATAGTAATGATGCAATATATTTAATAGCAGGGCATAGGAATGACCAAAGAGTGCAAATAATATACAAGCTGTCTTTTCTTGTTTGAATTAGCAAGTAGTTTTAGTACATTCATGAAAGACTTAAAAAGTTATCGTGTATCTTCCTATAACTATGTATTAAAGGTAGATGGTCACAAGAGTCAATTGCAAGAGGTTTTTTGTGTTGCTAAATATGAATAAAAGTTGTATTTGTAATGGTAAGTAAAGTATTCAAAATACTCGTAGTAAACTAAGTTTGTCTAGTAAGGAAAGATGAGATTTTTTATCTAGTTGTAAATTCTATTCTGGGTATTAAATCCAGTCTAAAGAAGGAAGTTACGGTAACATCAATGGGATTCTCTGTCATGTAATAATGGGAAGTTGGGGAGTCTCTTTCATTTCCAGTCGACTGTAAAGAGGTTTCTTTATTGTTTATGTTTTCCGTGTATTCACCTCTTTGAAACGTACTATCATTATCATCACCATCATCACTATGTCTTTTCAATCTACTGATTCCTCCAACTGCAACTACCTTCATTTCTAAGATACTAATAAAACTTGATGATAACTATCTGAGACAGAGATAATAAATTGCATTCAAGTATTTGCACCAGTATTTTTATAATAGTTGAACCAAAAAATCATAAGTGATAATAATGTATTAAAGATTAAGGAAGGTATATGGTGGACAGCATTCAACAACTGGGTTTGCAATAATAATAATAATTGGAATGGGATGGGTATGGGATGGAACCACTGCAAATTGTGTGATATTATCATCTGTTAATATCTAATCTAAGCGAAAAATCTTCAGATAAGGTTGTCATTCTTCAGTCATAAAAAATTGCAAGAGTTGAGATCGAAGGATGTATCTCAACTTCTTTTTTATTACGGGTCTATGTATAAATTTATTATTATTTATTTACAAGATGAAAGCGACAAGAAGAAGGCAGTCATCAGAACGTAGTTTGTTGTATTTATATATGCGCATACATAATTTTATGAGTCAGTGATGCAATTCAAGAAAGAGTTAATGTTTAAAGCCAAGCAAGATTAAAATTCATTGATGATAATGAAGCATGACATCTTATTATAATGGTTAATGGTTTTTCTTACCTTTGCAGCCGAACCCGTCACCTGTTTCAAATCCCATGAAATAAAATGATCATCAAAATAATAAGAAATATTTAGACAACAATTGTATGCATTAAAAGTGTTTTAAAGTTGAAATAACTTTTTTACCCTGATAGCCTGGAAAGCAGGTACATCTGAAGCTGCCTAGAGTATTTGTACAATGAGCGAATACGTCACAAGGACGAGATTTGCACTCATTCTGATCTGGCACTTCGCAGCCCTTGCCCCCAAATCCATCATTGCAGTGACACTGCGACTCAAGACAGGCTCCGTTTAAACATTTTTTACCTGTTCTTTGAGCACAGTCGTCTGTGTACACGAAAGAAAAAATAACAATATAAAAAATAAGCATTTGTTCTGTAAAGCACATTTCATTTTCCCATTTGCTAATTTATACACAGAATGATCCTTATGTAATTTGCACGCTTGCAAAAATGTACCTTAAAAAGTTAAGTTAAGAATGTAATCTAGAAACGAAGCAATTTTTTTTATTATTGAGGGGCAACAAACCTGTGCATTTTAACTCCTTATGGAGCTCATCAGATGCCATAAAACACTGAGGGGTCCCATCGCAAAGTTTTGACAGTTCGAATAATTGTAGCACATCTATTGACTCATTGACCTGACATCCAAAATATCCATCTTCGAGATTTAAAAAGAATATTTCTTTTTTCAGTCCGGCACTACCAGTCTTGCTTTGAGCATAAATCTGTAATTTCCATAAGGTAATAAATCAATGGTCATAAAATAAGCAAATAATTAAAGAAACCTCCCATCGATTATTTTATGGCAAACGGTACTGTACTAATCCATGCTGTTTTTAATAAGATTCACATAATGTGCAATAAATAACACTACTCGTAGAGGTAAAAATAAACCGTTGAACCTATCAGTTTGTACCTATAAAAAGGAAGTGCCTTGCATTAACAACATTGAATCACCTATATTCTGCAATTCGATTAGATATCTAAAAATAGGAATATAGAAGGAATCGATTTGGTTTCAGTGGGTGAACCCACCACATCAATCCTCCTACGATTTCCTTTCACTGATCTGATTGTCCTTCAACTGCTCTAGTTTTACATTCCTTAACGTTGATAAAGAAAGACAAATTTTTGCATTAGTGGTGGACCGACGATGATGGTGGTGGTGCACATTATTATCTCGTCATCATCACTTTACGATTAGCTGTGCTGGCCAACTCCCTTCTCTAAGATACTTGCTATTTTATGACAGACAAAGCCAACACCCATTTGCCACCACTAAAATATTATTCTGCATTTGAAATAATTTCAAGTTTTCTAATAAACATTACAATTATTTGTGGTATTACAGAAGGTTAGGGTTCATTTTAATATAATTTGTCAAAAACTGTGCATAATGAATTAAAAAGATATTTTGCCGTGAGATATTCGTGTTTCCGGACAAAAGAATCTTCCAGTAGGTGCATGAATTGCATCTTATGATAATTTATGCAAATTAGGATGTTTTGCAGAGAGATCGTGACAGAAATACATCTTAGTTTGTGCTGTAGCATAAATATCTTTAAAGAATATAATGTTTATTTTAATTTTTTTGTCCTTTAGTTTAGAAGAATTCTTCATTACGTTAGCACCTGCTTCGCATTACACATTATTTTAGATGGCCAAGACACGTATCTTTCCTTCAGAATATCAGAACTGATGAATTGTGGTAATTAGTCGTAAATGAAATTAATGATATTTGGCAATATTGCAATACTTGTTGGCAATTATAAGATCATCAGTCGTTTTAAGAGTTGGGTACCTAGGATTGGCATTTTAACGACTTCGATGAAAAATGTTCAAAATCAGTACTGTATCTTGAAGATGATCACATAGATTAATATGGTAATGACCTATTTTCATTTATTTGTTAAAATACAAACAAATAAGTATATTTCTGAGTTGACAATGCATTTTGGGAATTTTTAAACAAGATCATCGACGTCTGTAAAAATAGGACAACGAACTGACTACTAAATAATAACGATTCACTGCAATCTTTCCGGAATGGTCCGTAAATGGACATGGACAAACTTTCATTCCTTGACCCTCCCATCAATAGACATTCGCATTTAAATAATGAACTGAATATTCATGCTTAAATTATAAAAGTTTATAATACCTTAAAATCATAAAAGGTATATTAAGATACTTAATTTTTCTGGACTGTCAAGGCGGTTAGCTTCCCATTTTCAGAGCAAATTTTATAGGTGTTTGGTATGGCGGATTTTCCTACCCTGCCCTGCCCTAGGCACAAGGTCCTCATGTCTAAATCTTTATGCACTGAACCTTAACCTTGCATTTCTTTAAAAAACCGTATTTTTAATGTTAATGTCGCATTGCTTTTTTATCGTATGTAAATGTAGTACTGCCATAGATGCATCTAATCTTAGTTGATTTTTGATGTGGAAAAATTACTACTACGTATTTTGTTTTGAAAAAACAAAGTTACCTAATAATATGCTAAAAGAGTCATCTCTTGCAGGATAACTGTAAAAATAAAATGCCCGTTCTTGCACTTTCCAAAACTAAAGCGAACGGTTTGCCCTTGACCAGCTGGCCTGGTTCATGAGAAAATATTTAATATCTCATTTCAAAAATTTTGTATTCAATTTATTTTTTTAATTCAATGCACAAAAACATACTCATCTTTTAGTTTTATCAATAGCTTTGCATTTTTTAAATAATCTAGCCGAACATCTTATTAAGAGTAAGGAAACCCCCTTCACTTTTAGATGGAGAGGCGACTCTGCCAAGAAAAAACAATTAGCTTGTTACAATCTACCATGAAATGTTTATGTTGTCTGCATGTCCACTTACTGTTTATGTAAATTACTTCAAACACGCAATAATGACATTGTCCTGAGTCAGGAGTTCACAAATATGATAGAAAGATTTGAAGATAATTTTATTATGCTTAGTAGTACTATTTAGGTACCTTCTATCTACCCACGCAAATTTTGTACACAATAATACAAAAGAAGTACAACAGGCCATGAAGACCACTACTGTCTTCTCTAAGCAATTAACTTTAGCAAGGCCGTGTGATAGATGTATACAGACTTGTAATTTTAGATATGAGAAAAATTCAATTCGTTTGTCTCATCTCACAGATCAACCAAAATAAGAAATTGCTGCATGAGCATAAACAAGATTTCAATATGTTTTCGAATTTTTTGCATTTTTTTTGTAAAACTCCATCATTTTGTTGGATTAAGGAGAATTGCATTTCCTGCCTTGATATTCCTAATCCTAATTAAAAAACGAATTGAGTCTCAAGCTGCCCTCGTATTTAGGATTATTAAGGAGACCCTCGCATCGCTGCAGTCTCATTGTATTATTCTATGACATTCCTATAAATTCTTTTGATGTTGATGGGTACCTGAAATGACTTAGTAGAATAATTTTTTCTGATGATCACGTCACAATGGACGACCGGAAAGTATTATTATCCATCTTGATGACTTAATCTTTTTCTTACTTTCATTTATGTAAATACATAGACATTTGATACCACTATTGGCATTCCTTTTCTATTCTCTTCTATTATGTGTGATACAAGGTTTTTGTCGCCAGCCGCATCAATGATGCACCGTTCTAGACAGCCTGAC
>JAQFYJ010000620.1:0-12210 GCA_034694685.1 Isotoma anglicana | reverse complement strand
ATTAGATTTTTTCTAAAAATAAATGTTTGGCGACTTTGAACTTTGTTAATTTTCAAGAAACCACGCTTGCTCGATCGAATCGAGGCCATGTTGGAAGAAGTCGAGGCACATAACCTTTTACACTCACTCGCTATGTATATCTTTTTATAACAGACTAAAAGTCAAAAAAGTTCGTACTTTGCATTTTTACATACTCAAATTTTAATCGCTGTGCTTGCTGAAATCGCTGCTGGGGAATAGTGGGGAAGGGTCGGAGTAATCGGATCGGAAGTCGCTAGTCAGAGGAAGGATTTTAAATTCAAGAATAAGAAAAACTCAGTGCTCCGTTTCTGGTGGTACTGGTAGGTAAGTAATTTTTCTGGATCTGGGATTTGAAATTTGAATCGTTATTTCATATTTGTTAATGTTGAATCGTTGAATGTTTGGAAAATTGGAAAATCCGAAATTATTATGCTTTGCTTATATTATTGATATGATCATGATCAACCTAAACTATGAACTGTAGTCACTGAGAGGCGAAGGCGACTGAGTTCCCTATGCCGTCTCCTCGATCGGACCGAGAGTCGACGACGGGAACACACTTCCTCCGTATGGAGGTTTGGACGATCTAAGTGTCTATATGAACTGTACTATCAACAACGGGTTGAGTTGAGTTTGAAATTGAGGGTTTGTAGTTTGCTTATTTTGTGTATATGGAATATGGAATGAGTTGGACAAATTGAATTTGCATTATCTGTGATTTTCAATTGCAATGATGGGGATGGATTGGATTTGTAGTTGTTGGGTAAGATCAATGAAGACATTCAAAGATCAAGTCAAAGATTGCTGGCTGACCCCCCCCCCCCCAGCACAGCTTTTTTGGCGTTTTTGTGTTAAGGATTAATATTAAATTAATATGAATGTTTAGATATTATGAAATTATGATAAAACTTGAAACTGAATGAGCCAAAAATAAAAATGCTTTTAAAAGTTTTTTCTGACAGCTCTGCTGTGGATGCTATGGGTCGCAGATCATCAAAGACTTCAAAGACTGAAGTTCCTATAACCCTACCAGCCTTAAAGACACGACTGAATAGAAATCGATCTCTATGCTGTGCTATTGAGGCTGAGACTATGGAACAAGTTGGTAAGTGACAATAAATAATTCTGTTTCTTCTGAAAACATATAAATTTCATCATTAAAGTAATAATTACTTGCAACTAAATGCGTGAAATAACTTAAAAAATCATTGTGTTTTCAGAGATTCAAGACTGTCAACAATGTCAAATCTCTCTCAGTAATGAATTTAATCCTGGCGTAATATTGCGGTGTGATCATATCAGTTGTGGACCCTGTTTCGTCAAGAATAAAGGGAAATGTATACATTGCATTAAAATGAAAGTGCCCGAGCTACAAAAGCAACGGAGAAGTAAGAATGAAAATGTCTAAATTCGAAATTTTGTTGGCAAATGCAGTCAGTCATATAAGGCGAACTTCAGTCGAAGAAACGGTCTTAATTGAAAGCCTCACGTTTGAGTTTCAGTTTTATACATTTCAACTAGTCTAAAGATTTTATAAAATGTTCATCCAATGTATAATTAATTTTAAATTGCTTTGTACTTGGTTGCGGTCGAGCCAACCTGAAAAGGTTGGATTCATTTCAGGGTTAACAATTATAGATTCAGACAGGGAAAAAAATCATTCACAATCCAATTATATTATTATATTTCATTTGTTTTCTTTATTCTGAATCTTAAATTCACGCATTCATGCATTTTACATAACAAAATTCAAAATTGCGGCATTATGACTTGCAACGGACTTCCATTGTAACCGAAACAGTATGTATGACTTTCACCTCTGGAGCCTAAGAATTCCAGAATTAAATTATTTTTTTTCATAATCTTTCTTTATTTAAAAAATAGGCGAACGAATAACTGATAATCGATCCAGTGCGGTGTTTCCTCCTGATGGTCCTTCAGTTGCTCAGATCAATGTAGAAGGAACCGAAAGTAGTTTATTGCACTTGAACGAAGAGTGTTGCATAACCACGGCTCAAGAAACGGTTAGTAACCAAAACTGCCAAAACAATGATTCTTATCAGAAACAAGAAATATTTTTGATAAATGATGGTAAAGAAATTAACGAAACTGAAGTTCCTGTTAATCAGCTAATCTTCGTTGATCAAAACTCGGAAAATCCAGCTCAAGAATCCGTCGCAGATTGTTCAGATTGGGAACTCCGGCAAGAAGCAGCTGGAGCCATGGCCAAACTGAAAGAAAGTCGTACACCAAAGCAGGGGACGCGTAGAAATGGAAACAAGAGTAAGAATTCAGCCAAGAAACCAGATTTAAATGAAACTAAACAGGTGAATTCAGTAATGGCTGAAAAACCGGACTCAGCGTCGCCTACTAATCAAATGAGACGCTATCCAAAGAGTTCAGGTGAGTCAATTCCATTGATATTCCAAGTTCCAAAAACACGAAATTCTTTCTTATGCTGGGAGTATTTCAAATTTCAATCGTTTTAAAACTTAAATTAAATGTCTCATAGCATGAAAATTCCACCTATATTCCATCGAAATTAATTTCGTAACTTTGATTGTATACATAGACAACGACTTCAATGGACAGTCATTTGTAAGTTCTTCGGAGGGTCTTCCACTTCCACCTGATGATGTTCAAAGACCAATACATTATGTTCACCTAAACTTAAACGCTAATCTGAAACTCGTTTTTGCTGTCGATTCTAGCAGTCTCACAATTAAAGACGCAGTTAATAATCAAAGCCTGAATTCTTCTGAACAGAATAAAACATTCGAATTGAAGTGTACATTTACTACTACTACTACTGAGCTAAACGATGGGGAGGGACATCTCAGTGACCAAACGTTTCCCAAATCGGTAAGCAACGACAACACCGTCTTACAAGACGAAGCCTCCGTCCCTCCAAACGACTTGTCTTCTCAGTCAACTGAAAATCTTTCTTTGGAACGCACAGAGAAAGGGATAGATATCCCCGTGATAAAGGTAGAAGAGGCTGAAGTTTATCCAGAGTTACCATTACCAACAAGAAAACGAGAAAAGGAAACTGAAGCGGATATCCAACCTTCGAAAAAGTTCTGTACTTGTCAAATTCTCAAAATACATCAGACTACACAAACTAGTCTACTATTGTCAGAAGAATGTTTAGTGGATACGAAAAAAGAAGACGAGACTGAAATTGATTCTTCCGCAGATTCATCATCAATGGAACCAATTGAAAATATTCCATTCATCAGCCGGAAATTATTAGATGCAGAACCACACCCTGTATTAACGTTAGTAAAAGCTGAATCTGTTGACGAAGAAGGTACAACTGAGCTCAAAGATGAAAACAAAAAACCAAATGAATTAAATACTACTAATACAGAGGTAAACCCTGCATCAAAATCAGTAAGAGTTGAACCTGTTGACGTTCATGAAGAAGGCGATGAACAGGAACACGAAGTAATTAATACTACAATTACAGATGTAAATCCTGCATCAACGTCAGTAAGAGTTGAATTTGTTGACGTTGACGAAGAAAGAAAAACTGAGATTGAAAAAGAAAAGCAACAAGAAATAAGCAATTCTACCAATACAGAGATTAATATCAGCGAAGAAAAGACATTAACATCAATAACAGCTAAATCTGGTGTTGACAAACGTCGTAGGATTAAGCTTAAAGAGAAATTCAGATTCAGAAGCCAGCGTAGTTCCGTTGTCATTTATGACTATATAACGGTGATAGAATGTAATACTTAATATTGCGTATAAGGATTTAGTCACTAAATTAAGTCATTTCATAATGCTATTTCTTTGACATCAAACACATTTCACCTTTCATTCTTCGTTTAAAATTGTCATTTTTTTAATAGGCGAAACTACACTGTACAAATGCAATCTTTGCAATGCACGACCATTCAAAACCAAAGCCCAGATCAAGTACCATAAATTTTGCAATAAAGCCGAAGAAAAGCCTTTTCAATGCAGTCATAATAAAAAAGATGGAGTAAAGTGCGAAGAAAGATTTGTAGTAAGATCTCATTTGGAGTACCACGAGCGGACACATACCGGTAAGAATTGATTAGTCGAAAATCGAAAGTAGAAATATTGAAGTATAGTTTTAAACTTTTAAAATAGACAAATATTCTTATGGACACAATAATAAATAATTTAAATATGTTGAATCGCAGGAGAGCGCCCTCATAAATGCCAAATATGCCCTGGAACTTTCAACCAAAGGGGAAAATTGACTCGCCACTTGAGAACTCACACAGGGGATAAACCTTACCCATGTAACGTTTGTTTTAAACGATTCGGGAGTGCTCAAGCGCTAAAAACGCATGCCCTTATTCATACTGGTGAAAGACCCTATGAGTGCCAGATTTGCCAGAAGACGTTTCAATCACAGACAGGTCTCAAACGACACCATACTCTCGTACACACAGGTATAAATCCCAACCCTTTTAAGTTATAAACATAAACGCTGTGAAGTTCCTGTTTAAAAAAATGACCAATGGCTCGACTACGGATTAAATCATTTGCTAACTTTGATTTTTTAGGAAAACGTCCTCACAAGTGCTTGGTTTGCCAGAAGGCGTTTGCTTTAAAGCATACTTTATATATGCATTTACGAACTCATTATAACGAACGCGAACGTCCCTTCAAATGTACTCATCCTGGTTGCAAACGAGATTTCCACATCAAGAAGGATCTTGTTAGACATTTATCTGTTCATTCAGGTATAAAATAATTATAGTCCAAACTGAAAATTAGTGCTGGTTATAATTTATACATTTATTCCACATAATGTTTTGTTGATAGGAATTAAACCATACAAGTGTTGGGTTGGGGTATGCACCGAACGTTTTAGAAGGAGGGACAACCTTATGCGTCATGCTAGAAATATCCACAAAAGCTCAAAAGAAGAAGCAAGAAAGCTTGCAGTTGAAACCGTAGACCAACCGTAGGAAAATTAAGACGTCTCAACTTTCAAAATAAAAGCTTGATTAATATGTAAAGCAGGTTTGGTCAGGTTGTTTCAAGCTCGCCACTGATTATCGATCGCAGATTACTTTAGAAATAATTAATAAACCTTATGAATGTTCTCTTTAATTCAAGTGTATTACAGTAATTATGTTACGAATTTACCCATTTCAATTAGTCACAGATATTGTATTTTATAATCCACTTATGAATAAAGACAATAAAGAGTGAGCAAAATTAAAATCTTGTTAAAAAATTATTGTACTAAATCTACCTAATCCTAAATAGATAGTTTTTTGAGTATAGAATGGGTGTTTTCAGCAGGGCAAAAATCTATTTGTTCCAATAGTTTAAGAGTAAAACTACAACAATTTAGACTTAAGGTTTTTTTGTAAAAGTTTTCGAGCATGATAATGAGCAAAAGTAAATACCCAGAGGTATTTAAGATCATGTGCGATTGAAAACAAATGTTCAAGACAATAGTTAATCTTGTAGGTTAAATTAAGAATCATAAATTAGTGGTTAAATTTAACAAAACAAACAGTTTTGAAAAACTCTCAGATGATTCAAAAGATTAAGACACTTTGAATTCGTATGTAGTTATGAAAAAATTAGGAAAAATGAAAAAGTATTATTAAGTAGCGAAAGCTGCTTTATGAAAATGGTCTGTCCGTCTGTCTGTCCGTCCGTAACACCGATAACTTTCGAACTGTTTGAGATAATCGCGCGCGGTTTTTTGCGTTGGATTTAGTATTTTTCAAGCACCTTTGGTATTTAAAATCAGCGCTTAAAGTATTTAAAATTTAAAACGCTTAAGGGCGCGAAATTCATAAAAATCATGTGATATATGATTTCATATCTACGAAACGTCAGAAAGTCAAATATGGTGGTTGCGCGCGCTTTTGAACCTCCGTGTGCGCTCTAGAGCGCTTTAAAGCGCTCAAAACTGCCAAAAATTCATAAACGTCATGTGATACATGATTATACATCAAAAATTGTCAGGAATTCAACGGAAATGGTTGCGCGCGCATCAGAACCACCGTGCGCGCTCTAGAGCGCTTCAAAGTCTTAAATTTTTGTTTTTAAATGTTCTATTGTTTGAAAATGTTCTTCTAGAATTCGACAAAAGTATTAAACGATTGGCTTTCGCTACTTGGTTATACCCGTCACCCGTTTGATATGGTTTATTTTTCATTTACAATTAGTTTTTTAGCCTTTCTTGAGTCTTGTATTAATTAGTTAAATTAGTTTTTATAATTGTAATTATCGTATTTACTTCCATAATTAAAAATCGAGTTATTAATAAAGTTTTTACTATCCCTAGTATAATATACGACAAGAGTAGTAGTATAATAACAGAAATAATAATAATGTAAACCGAATTTAACCAAATAAAGCTTTACTGTCGTCGGGCTCGGGTCTTATAAAAGTTATAATTTTTAGGGAGGGATTTGGGATTATTTGATTGAGATATATCATTTGTCATCCGAGGGATTCCCGGAATATCCGGAGATTGATTAAAGGTATTATGTATTATATAGGTAATTAGGTGATTACGCGTACGCTACGCTTGTCGGCTGTGCGATGCGACCTTTTTTATTCTGATGTAGAATAACCATACAAACATCTACTTTGCCAAATTGTGATTGTTGATCATCCGAATTCTGACCGATGTCGAAGTCGATACTATCGAGTCGATAGTAGTTTCGAATATAGACTGAACTGAAGTCACTGAAGTGACTGAACTCTCTCCCGTTCGATGTTCTTTCTCATGTTGCTTCTCAATCTTTAAACGTCATTTATCATGTTGCCTCACTCGACTCTCATTTCAAGAAGTGCTTTCTCATGTTGCCTCCGATTCGATATATTATTATGCTATATTATGCCAGTAGTTTTGTGAATTGATCAATTTCAAATTACTTGAACTATGATATTTATAACCTTATGACCCCGCCTGTTGCAATTTTTGCAACGCCTTGAAGAGGATCAGGGCAGGGTCACAGGTCTCAGTCTCACACACAACGACACAAGTCACCACAGCAGGACAGCAGCTTGCAATAAAATCGGCAGATCGGTGATTTGCAAGATTGCAACATGCCCCATCTGCTGTACGAAGTGACAAGGCAGACTCATTAACTCATTACCATAACAGTGCATGCCGTCGCCATTTGTCAGACAGACAGAACGTGGATGGAACGCTGAAGACTTTGAAGTGTTTTTCAGCGTCAGTTAATCTAATCCTGAGAAATTATTAGTGATTAGCGATTTCATTGTGCACTGTATTTACATCAATTATAAGGAAGAATAATTAGCAGCATCGCACATTTTTTTGCTGTCTGTTCGGCTGCTGGACTTGTGACTTGGTTGGACTCAACTCGACCGACACCGGACATCGACAGACCCACGATGGATTTTTTCCGGAGAATTTTCAACAATGTGAGTATTTAAATGCCTTTATGCTTTAATTGTTGATTGTGACAATTGTGAGACTATGGACTATAGAACTTCGGAACTATGAACTACTAATAAATAAGTTAAGATTGTTGATTGTGTGATTGTAAGGTTGGGCAACAGGCCACATTGCACATGGACATTATTTGTTAGAATACAAAATAGTATTCTAGTTTTTTCAATATTTTGTTAAATTAACAGTTTCGCAAAAGCGAACCCGCACGGGCCACAGTTCGGGATGAAGTTCCTCCACCAAGGACTGATAATACCCCGTTGGTTTTGGGACGTAGTAAACGTAGAGAAAAAAGAGCTCGTGGGACCTTGGAACTGTTAGGTAAAAGATAATATAGATAGATAATGGATTGGATACAAGATTTAACATACATCTTTTTAAATGACACTTTTTAATTATGTAATAAGCATTTTATTGGTTAATTTTCAGACATAAAGAACTGCCCTGAGTGTAAAATCACGTTCGATGATGGCAACTACAAGCCGACCCTGCAACGATGTGGCCATAGCAAGTGTGGACCCTGTTGTGACAAGAATGCTGGGGAATGTTCACAATGCGAAGTGAAAGTCGGAATTAAGAAACTGAAAAGTAAGTCTTGAATAGGAAAAGAATGCTATAAGTATTTAAAAATTGAAGTTAACGTTTTTACTCAACCCGACCCGAACTCAAATTAATTGTGTAATTGTGCAATTGTAATTGTGTTTTTATTGAACGAACCACATTAAATTCCGAAGAAAATACAGATTCAGCTTAACCTAGAAGATCACTTTGTCAGATTCTGAAAAAATATTGTCTAACGGATGATGTTGAGAGTTGTAGAATAAAAACTAACTTAAACTTAAACTTAATGAAAGAGTTTAAATTAAAAGATAAGATTTTGTTTCTTGAAGTTTCAAAGTTATTTTCTTAAATATGAGTTAAGGCTGCCGCTGCAGGCTGTAGTATCTAGGGTACTTTAATAGGATCATGATCACTTGTTGAAAATTGAAATCTCCATATTTATTTAGTAGGAGTTAGATTACAGAGTGATGTGTCTCATTTTTTGATTTTTAATCTTTTTAAAAACAAATCATACCATCCCATCTCTATCCTGTGGCGGTTCGGTACACCTGCTAGACGAGGGCCCTTAAGTATAGATATGTATCTGGTACACCCTGCTAGACTAGGGCCCCTTAAGTATAGATATGTATTGGGTACACCCTGCTAGAAAATCAGAGGTGGAAAGGTATGTAACAAATGCATGCTTAAAATGGATTATGGTTAATTGGTTGAGTTGATTGAGTGTTTTAATTTAAAGTATCTACAGTTTGAAAACAAAAACACATCTAAAGCAGTTAAGAACTTTATGCCGACATGACATTTTAACCAGAGAATTTCTTTATATTCAATTTACTAACTGCATGGATTCATTGTGAAAATAGTTCAGAGCAAAGGCCATCCGCTCTCTACTGCGATTAATCATTCTGACGGTAGTTCAACTTCAACTGCTTGTGTCAATGGAGGTGGAACCACACCGAACGAAACATCTACTTCAGATGTTATCAACACGACTGAAACTGACGAGGCGATCAAGATCAACAACCAAACGCCCAATTCATCTGACGAAAACTCATCTGTTCAACCGTCGTCTGTTTCTGAGCTTGGAGAAGCTGTCATTGATCAAATAAACCCCGATAAATCAACTCAAACCTTGGAATGTAACATCGTGTTGCAGGATTCATCCATGCCTGGAAACAATTGCTCCTCTCAGTCAGTCAATTTAGCAGATACTGCTATTAAGTCATCAGCAACGTTGACAAAGTATTCATTTTCTGAATCGTTCGCAGCTTTGGAATTTCCAGAGGAAGGACGGGAGATTGACTTCATGTCACAAATGACTGCAATGACAGAAGTCTTCGGGACCCAAGTAGAATCAAGCTTGTCAAGAAAGCGAAAACGAGTGGTGGAGACACAAACCAACAATCTTGTCAAAATGCCTAAGTACATACCTTTTAGTGCAATGAGTGGTATCCCCTCTTCATCGACTTCAATAATTTCGCAAACCCAGAAGACAAGTGTTAAACTGATCGGTGCGCAAATCAATTCAAGAAAAGGAGACAAGATTCTTCCTGATTCTTCGACAGCTCCGTCAAAACCTCCAAGAACGTCAATAAGAAATACAAAACGTAGTTCCGACCTGGTTGACGTTGACCCAAACTCCACCTCTGGTGTTGCAAATGATCCGGGTACAAGCTCTAGCAGTTCCTCCTTATCTGATTCCCCTAAACCTGTGAATAATGCTAAGGAATCTTTCATTGATTATTCGAGTCACTTTGCCGGTGATGTTTTTATGGAGTTTATGGATAGTGACAATATTTTATCAACTAGTCAAGAAACAATGGATATAACCGATTCTGCTACCAACGCAGATGTAAACCCTGCATCAACGTCATCAACCAGTGCCACGTTCCAAATTGAAGAAAATGATTTGACCGAAAAAGAAAAAAAGTCTAAAGCCCAAAAAAGGAGGAAAATCAAGGGGTTTGTCATCCCTAAACACATCACTGTGATAAAAGGTAAAAAGTTAAATCATCAAAAACTAACTAAACTAAAACATCAAATATTAAGAATTCTCGTGTCTTGTAAAATTGAAGTTATTAAAATGTTTATTTACTTTCTAAAAACAGGTAGAACTAGCAAAACCAGATACCAATGCATTAGGTGTAAACAATCATGCGGATCCAAATACTATAGAAAGACCTATCATCTATATTGCAAGTTGAATCCTTTTAAATGTGACCTATGTGGAGATGGACGTCAATTTGCAAATAATTATACTCTCAAAAGACACCTGAAAAAACAACATATGGATGCGGCTGGTAAAAACGGGCATTAGTTTTCTAAATTTACTCTGTTCTTCCATCCATGCTAGAAAGTAACCAGGTCTTCGTTTCAAAATGATTTTTCGCTATATGATTAACTTTTACCTTAAAATAAGGAGAATTTTTTTTTAATTTGTCGATTTTCTTAGTTTGATTTATAAGAATGTATAATATAATATCAAATAATAAGTAGTATCATCTCTTTTAAAATTGAAGTTATTAAAATGTTTATTTACTTTCTAAAAACAGGTAGAACTACCAGAACCAGATACCAAGGCATAAGGCGTAAAAAATCATGCGGATCCAAATACTATACAAAGCACCATCATCAAGATTGCATTACAGAAAAGTTGACTCCTTTTAAATGTGACCTATGTGGAGATGGACGTCAATTTGCAAATAAGTATACTCTCAAAAGTCACCTGAAAAAACAACATATGGATGCGATGCGGGTTAAAACGAACCAGAAAAAAACACATATGGATGCGGGTAAAAACGAGCATTAGTTTTCTAAATTTACTCTGTTCTTCCATCAATGCTAGAAAGTAACCAGGTCTTCGTTTCAAAATGATTTTTCGCTATATGAATAACTTTACCCTTAAAATAAGGAGAATTTTTTTTAAATCTATTGATTTTGTTAGAAAGATGTATTCTAATAATGATAAGAAAATAAATAACGGTTGTTGAATTAAGTAATTAAATTGAAATAAAAATTCTGGATTACCCCCACTTTATTAAAATTATATTAACTTATAACATATGATTCAGACATTTTAATTAATTTTTTCCGCATCGATGTTCTTAAGTGTAAATAGAATAAGATCCACATTCCAGGACTAAAGATTCAATTTTAGTTTCACAATCGAGAAAAGTAGTTTGAACCACAAAAGGTGTATTCGTACCAAAGTATATCAAGTCTTCAAGCACGTTCCCTTCAATTTTGTTATTGGAGTAAAACTTGCGAAAATTGGGTAGTAGCTCTTTATAAGCATTTTCAAGATCAATAGTAAATCCAAGTAAATAATAAAAATCCCATGTTTTACCCGTGCCAATAGGTTCTCCATTATATTCTATTCTTGCTGAATATGTTGCAGTACAATTGTTACCATTGCCGCAGTCAGTTTCGAAATTCCAGTAATATGAAGGAGAGCATTCCCGAGCTGGGGAATTAATTTTGCAGCAGGCAATGTCCACATTATTTAACGCTGTATTATCCTCTGTTAAAATGCGAGCAAAAATATTAATTCTTTTTCGCAAAAGTCGGACGCAGGAAAAAGTATTTCAATTTTTAAGAAAATTTCTATAACTAACTTACTTTTGACATAGGCCTCAACTTGAGTTTGAATACCACAAACTGCCGTTTTGGAAGGACACTTTCTTTCACTTGACCAAGTACCCCATGGAAGAAGCCCACTTCCATACGTTTGGTATTTTGAGTCAGGACCGGAACACAAAAGCTTGAAATCTGTTGCAGCAACATAATCCGCCTTAAAAGGTCCACCATTAGGGTCCACTTTTAATTTGAAACCAGTTGCAACTGCATCACTTCCACATGACTCCCATCCATCCCAGTCTCCCCATGACTTTTCGGCACTTTGTATTTCATATTCACGTTGTCCATCTAGACTTCGACAACGAAGTCGGATCGCATTGAGACCAGTGTCATCTTTAAGTCCTTGTTGTTTCTCAACTCGTAAGTTGACATCAACAACGTAGTCCCCTTCATAGCAATATGCATAGGAACCCCAACTACCCCAATTGGTTATCCGTGGGGATTGTAGCTCTGTGTGTCTTGTCGCTGAAGTCATTAAGGTGTAAGACAACGGGGCTACTTCTCTTGACAGTGTTGTCAATATTATGAAACAAAACAGAATATTTCCAATTGCTGATAGTAAA
>JAQFYJ010000619.1:0-12212 GCA_034694685.1 Isotoma anglicana | reverse complement strand
GGTACGGTTGGGTCTACGTAAAGATTTCACAAACTCAAGAAACGCAAACGTACAGACGTAAAAATATAACGTTTCTAAGGATACCGATAGCGTTTTTCCGTAGCTTTACAAAGTCCCTATTATTTCCGCATAATTAATCCATGTAATTAATTTTGAACCTTTCCATATATATAATCATACAAGAGATTTCGGTGGGTTTTAAATTTTTTCCATCCAATCAAATCCAAAATTATTGAATAAGAAGTAGCCATTCAATCCAAAATCCCATCAAGTAATAGTGAATATTAGATAACTAGGCTCGTCAGTCAAATCCAAATTCTAAATAAGTCGCTTAAATTGCATAATGTAGTTCAAAATTAGCATTCTTTACCCCAAAAAAATATAATTTCACACTCTGTCAATAGCAATGAGTGGAACTTTCGATTCTGTAAGAATTTCACGATGCTTTTTGAATTTTATACTCGGTTGGAGGACGTTTAAGATATTTCATTCAATGAAATTCTTCGTTGGGATTGCATTGAATGGAAAAAAGAGATCTCGGCTCAGATGACGTCAAGCACCATATACATAGACTAGATATGCTAACACTTTTGAAAAAGTTTTAAATGAATATAATTGCGGGAGATTTTGAGTAAGTGACTTGAGGTAGAATCTATTGACACTTTTTAATCGTTAACGTTATCACTTTGAGTGTTTAAAGATTGTCGTAAATAAAACATTATAATAAAGGGCCAATATATACATATATATATGCACAATTTCTCATAAGCATTGATTAAAACCAGGGTTTCGTATTTCACAGTAAATAAGTCAATATCACATAACACTGTGATTTAATGTCATTTATGTGATTTATTTTGATTTCTGTGATATATTGTGAATTCATCACAATATCTTAGGTAGATGGAGCAAGTTAATGTGAAATTGTTCTTTTCTAGTCATTCAAATTTCGTTTACAAATGAACATTGATTGAGGAAAATTTTCATTTAATAAGATCAATATTAAGAAATAATAACGCCTCAACTTTGGGACAACTAAACTGAAATTGCAACAAACTGCAATTAAAAAATGAATTAAAACCCTTATTTTGGATGTAATCGAAAGCTTCTTAATAAGTTTTGAAGATTGACAGATTCCATTATTATTACTTTAGTTTAGTAATAATAATCTTAAAGCATACATAACTTTATTTGAATTATATACCTTTAAAATATTTTAATATCTAATTAGTATATTATTTTAATAAATAAGAAGGTTCTTGCAATTATATTCTAAGTTGATCCCCGGATGTCAACCAAAGTATTAATACTACAAAATAACCATAATTGTTTTGCTAAGTCTTCCAAATAGCTTTTTTAGAATAAAAAGTGAAAACAATTTCAAAGGGGGAGAGAACGACACATTTCAGTTATAATTGAGAATAAATCACAATTGGTGAGTGACTCACAAATCACACCCAATATTTCAAGTGTGATAACTGAGATTTTCACATATCACACCTTAAAAATCACATGTAATAAATCACACACGAAACCCTGTTTAAAACAGTTCTTTTCCAATATTTCCAATAGAAAAATCCATAAAATCCAGATCTTTTGTGTTTTGCACGACAAAAGCTCATTTATAATTTAAAAGCGTCAATCATTTTTATCCATTACTTGAATGAGTTCGTGTCGAATCGAAGGCTTTATGGATACCTTCTCTATTTTTTGACAAATGGCAAACACTATTGGAAACACTATTGGAAATCAGAAATCGTAAATACCCTTAGCAAAAGGAATTCAGGCTTTTCAATAGAAAGGGATAAGTCTGCCTACACTCATATATAACATTTCAAACAGAGTTTTGCATATCGGCTTGACAGTAATTGTAAGTAAGCCAAGTAAAAAATTCAAAAATACTAACTAGGAGCTACGTATTAAAATTGTAAGTTATTTTAACATGTCTTTTTTGAATTAATTTTACTTCCTGGACACTGCCACAAATTGCCAACCTCGGCATATTGGAAGATCATAAGCTAAGGATTCGCTCTTACGGTAACTGATTTTAAAAAGACTAAATTTCACCTTAAAATTTATAATTTCATTTTCTGCTCGATAAGAATAACAAATTCTTGTGTTTTTTTAAATCACATCTGTAGTACACAAACTATTTAATTCCTGAGGGTTATTAGCTGTAGAGAACTAATTTACGTCAACTCAGTCTTGAAACGAAAAAACAAATTTATCAATAAAACTGCTCAAACTCAACTAATTTTTCTCAAACCATACAATATGAGGTCATACTATCGAAGATTGATATTCATTTGCTTATTTCATTACAACCAATTGTCATTATGTGAGTGCACCAGTGGAGAATACTTCATCCGCGATTTGGGCAAGCACATTAAAGTGTTTGAATTTTGTTACATGAACATCTGGTCCTTTGGAAGTTACAATTTTGACTTTGATGCATTAGCCTACATCCCTTTGTACACGCAAGATTTCACAAAGGAACACCTGATAAACACAACGTTCCAACACTTCCCCATTGCTAAACATCTTCTGCCTAAGTGCTCATTCTACGCTCTAATCGCCCCGGGCCAATATTACCGCCATCTACACGAAAAGGGATATCTGAGAAATATAGCAGATTTGCGGATACGAAAATACGCCTTTCAAAACACAATTTATCATGATAGTATGGAGAAGAGGCCTCCGTTAGCATACCACGCTCTTGTTGCTTCTCTTCATGAGACTCAAAATGCTCATTTGAATATGGACGTCAAAAGATGGCAAAGTTCAAACATTGGGAATCTGACAAGAGAGACAATTTTTATAATTGGGATTGATTATCTCTTTGTATTCTTCATTGAGCAAAAAGGTTTGGCTTGGAGTCTTGGAATTACAGCAATTTGGTATCAAAATACTGGAAATATTCCCATTCTGAATCACAACGCTTATACTTGGAATTATTACACGGTGATGTGGACTCAGGATTGGATTAACGAAGTAATGGATGTTGAACTATTAAAAGAACACTTGGCGCATGAGCAGAAATCAAAGTTCATTACTACAGAGAGTTACTGTTATTTTTCAGAAGAAACAGCGAGTCACGAATTTGTCCAAGACGATTTTGCAGTGTTGCGGGACTATGTTATCAAATCAAGTATAAAAAGACACTTGATATTCACGCATGTACTGAAGTACACGCTACATCAAAGTTTAAAAACGAATAGAAGTGAGTGTCCATACTATACTGCCCCGAATGTACGCTTCGAGAATACCCAAGGTGGTTTCCCTAACACAAGATCAGAATACTTCATGGTTCTTCGAAAAACGAGTTTCATTTTCCTCACATGTTCCCCCCTTGGAGAAATCTTTGATCTTGACCATTTCCACAAACCATTCGGACCATACATTTGGCTCAGCATTTTCATCTCCCTTCTACTCATAACTCTGTGCATTGTTTTGGCTAACCCCCAAGAACACGTGCATCTTCATGTGAAAAGGCTTCTGGAATTTTGCTGTGTCCTCTTTGAAGTTTCCCTGAGTTTGGAAAAGGAGCGGAAATCTCAAAGGGAGAAATACTTCTTATGCTTTATCTGGCTCTGGATTACCATTGGAATTCTCTTCACTAATTGTTACAAAGGAAACGTGACAAACGGTTTAGTAGTACCTACGGTGAAGGATTATCCAGAGACATTTGTCGACCTGAAGGAGTATGGATTCACACTGATATCAACTGGACCATTTTTAACAGAAGACGACGAAAAATGGTTAAAGCCAATATTTGTTTCTCCCGATCAATACCGTTTTAAGGAGAATGCATTCACTTCTTTGCTGTATGATGACCTTCTTCAATACTTTAAAAACAGTGAAAAATCAGATCCATTTTTTCAGGGCAGGAACACGGAAAATGAATGTTCGGTCTGTGTGATAATGAAAACGGAGGTATTTCAAAAGAATATGTTACACAAAATGTAGCGGTGGGCGGTCGCCATCAAATTTGAAATTAAGTTTTATGAAACTTCTAGATGGGTCACTCAGTCGGTATTTCTTGGCGAATTCAAAAGTCCAGAATATTTCGGACGTGGCAAGTATCATAGAAAAATGTCAGAAGACTGTTTTCGTCTCAAGTGATCACCTCATGAAGATCTTTGAGAGGAACGTTTTCCAACTGAGGTCTAAGGTAACGCGGTATGAGTATGTTAGGAGCAAGGAGTCTAAGTATCAAGAACTCACTTATTTTGGATACAATTACAACGGAGCCGAGCTGATGTACACTAATTTCAAATTGATAATGCAGTCTGGAATTTACTCAATGTGGGAGAACTTCTTCGACTGGTACAATATTCCCAGATTCTATGAAGGAGTTGACCAGGAGGCTAGATTTCGCTCTCAGACACTTACTTCTGGCTTTGCAACAATCTTTTGGATTCAGATGTTTGGATTTGCAATGGCCACCTCAGTTCTGCTTTTCGAGCTAAGATTTAACATCTGGAAAGTAATCAAACAAGCATTTGCTACTCTCGTGGATTTTGTGAGGCTTTTCAAGATTCCCTTATTCCGTCAGTGGTGGAAACGAATTTATGGATATAGAAAAAGGGACAATGTGTTAAAGCTCAACCCTTTTCTACCTATTGAACAACAGTTTGTAAAATAACAACAATTAAACTATCCTTAGATTTATATGCATAGAAGTGATGTACAGGTTATCAGAGTTGGGCAGGTTGTACTATAGCACAGAACAGCACATGTTATACAACAAAAAATCTTCGGCACAGAACAGCACAGCACACGTATTCTATAATATATTTGAGGACAGCACAGCACAGTGCCATTAAACTAGAAAATTTTTTAGCACAGCACAATTGCATTAAAATTAAAATACATTTTACCACAGTATAGTACACCGAATTTTTGACATAATTTAAAAAAATATTACTTAATTCACTGTGCATTTAAAAAAAATCAAACTGTGAATTATCCAAAATTGGATTTTTATAAAAAGTAGTAATATGAATTAATCAATTGCATTGGCGATCGCAGTCCAACACAAAATATACAAGGTGTCAAAATGCAAAATAAGGATATTTAAATACGTTTGAAAATACATAATACATTCACTTGAAAGCTAAATATTAATTTCACTTGAAAAATAAAGCATTTGGGCCGGAAAATGCAAAATCTGTATTTTAATTTCATTTTAGTATTTTAAAGCTCAAAATACAAAATATACACAAATGTTTATTCAATGAATTTTTTGGATTTGAAGCTGTAAACATATAATGCACAAATGTATTTTAAATACATTTTTGTATTTTAAGTTGAAAATATAAAACGCACAAATGTATTTAAAATACATTTTAAGCTCAAAATATAAAATTCACAAATGTACTTAAAATTCTATAAACTTTACCCATGCCTGACAATCATTACATAAAATATATTCTCTGTTTCTGTTGCATCGTTTGGCTAATCCAGCAAACAACCATTAAAAGATTATATGAACAGAAACACCAGACTCACACATTTCCAATTCCAAAATAGCAAAGTACATGCACATCACACATGCAGGATGTTAATTTAAAAAAGCACAATTCAGCACAGCACAGTTGCGTCTCGAAATAAAAAAGCGCAGTTCAGCACAGCACAGTTGCGTCTTGAAATAAAAAAGCACAGTTCAGCACAGCACAGTTGCGTCTCAATATAAAAAAGCACAGTTCAGCACAGCATAGTGACCGTCAAAAAATGCTGTGCGGCACCGTGGGATACAGAAAAGCACTCTGCTGTGCCCAACTCTGCAGGTTATACTCAATAAAGTTAGTAGTAATAACTATTAATCAACCAATAGTTTCCAGATTTTTCACCCTCTCCTGTATATTAGAGAATATTGCTTGAAATAACAAAATACTATTTATAAATAATATAATAAACCTTGGATGAAAAAAACACTAACCAAGTCATATCCCACCCAGATTATAAAACCCATTTCACTCATACAAAAATTGCAACTGCAGTTCTTCGATTCTCTGAACCGACGTTATTGGTATTTCAAAAGCTATAAATGCTGAGGGTGTGCCAATATACCATTGTGATATTATTTTTTCTAACTTTTTACTGCTATTTGGCTTCAAAAATGAGGTTTTTAGTTTCTGACACTTTATGTTCTGAAGCATGTTTAACCATTGTATCGAATAATTGTACAAATTTATTGTTTATTTATGCTGTCTCATTATGTTCCTCATTTTTAAGCAATATCCAAAACTTCACAGCCGTGAGCGGATCCGGCCCAATGTTTTGCATGATTTTGAGTAAATATTAAAACCCATTTTGGTTATGTTTTTGTTTATTGACCCGTGTATTATGCCTACTTGTGGATACTATGCAAGAAAACTATGCAATGTCAAAAAAAATTAAACGTATGAAGTGTTTTATGACAGTTTATTGTTAGTTTTTTAATAAAAATAGTACAAAACTCAGATTCAAAAAAGATTTTAAAAATTCAAAAAAAATCATTTTAAAATCCCATGTGTGAATATTACTAAGTGGTAGTATAACTTTGGTTTACTTTCAAAAACTGTTTTATCCCGTCCCAAAATTGCATAAATTTTGGTAAATTCATTTACTTCTTGTTTAGAGATATCAACTTATTACCAAGGGTTTTAGTTATTCATGATTCGGCAAGCTGTTTTGTGTTTCATCATGACTTGAGACTTTCTTGCACGAAAATTGGTCAGTTGTATTTCATTTACATAAAAACCATGGTATGATTAGCATGAAAATTGTTAAACCCTTTGTTAGATTTATTCCAAAAATTGTTAAAGCACTCTCGATTTCAATTACCTTATAGCAAGATAGGGTTTGGCAAAAAAGCTCTTTTGGATTAAAAAGCAAATAAAGCTTTAACGGGAATTTAAAAAAGCAAACTAAGCAATAGATCAGGCAATAAATTACAACAACAAAAGCAAAAACAGCAAACATCGCAAAATATCCATGCTCTGTTCAGTTCTGGCAAACATTCGTTGTAATTATTTGTTGAATATATCTAGCATCCGATCGACTTCGATTAAACTAATCGATATTCAATCTAAACTAAGGGAAAGTAGAAGGAAAACATCATCTTCCTTCTTCTTATACTACAGTATAAAAAACAGCAATCACTTAAGTAGCATAGATATTTCCAAAACAATTTTTAGGCATGGTTGTTTGAATTATTTCAGCATTTTGTGTTAAAAATTGGAATGGATTTTTGATTAAATTTTCATAACTGACACAGCTGCATGTGACTATGGATACCACATTTTTATTCATTTGCCCTACAACACAGTTTTGCAACACACTTACTTCAAAAAAATATTGTTACATTACAGTTGACAGTCACATTCGAATTCGAAGCATCTGACATCGCAATATATGGCTACGTTTTTGTTACCCTGTTTTGTAGCTCGTTATTTTACAAAATTTACTGCAACAGCAAATTCTTTCCCCGATTCTGACTTTACTAGTTATATTTTAAACTAACCACGCCAAACTACATCACATGACAGGCTAAATAATTCAAAGTGAAAACTTACATTTCGTGTTTGGAATATTTAAACCCATTAAAAAGATGACTCGCTTTAAAATATTAAAAAGCAGAAAGGAGGTGGACCCAAGATACTGCCTCTCTACAGTATTTTAGGCATTAGAACAGAACGATATAGAAGGCAACTGGCAATATATTTTTTTTAAACGGACCACAGAAGGACCTAGAGTCGCCACGTTTCTTAAATCATACATTTTATGCAAATGAAAAACATTAAATTAATCTCCCCAACAAAAAATGTTTAAGCCCCTAAAAACAATATAATAAACCATCACTAGGTCAAAAAAATAGTCTGTAAATTTTTCGTCCCATTTTATTTCAAGAGTGAATTAACATAATCGAAAGTCCCACAAGCAAAGATCGATTACACGTTAAAGGAGGCGGCGGAGTGGTAATAAAATTTCCCTTATTTGATGTTTTTTAAGGCTGGTCCTTAGTCCTTGGAGGTGTCTCACAGGTTTATTTCCATGAAGTGTCCTAACTGAGGTTGTAGCAATATATCTCTTACGAGATATATTGCTGTAAATGCTATAAAATGGATTGGTTTTACAATGCCCTATTAAAAAAGTGTTTGTATTGGAATGACTTTTCTAAATATCAGGATATGTATTTCCCTCGTCCAATGTATGGAACGGCAGACGACTATATTTAGGCTCGCAAGTGCCTATTTATATAGATCTAATTAAATCTTATGAAATTTAGAATCTAACTTCTCCATATAAATGATAATAATTGTAATTGTACTGGTTAATTGTAATACAATATAGTGATCGACCAGTGCCTAAACTATGATTTGTACGGCCTGGGCCGTAAGTCTTTGTACGGCTGCTTTTATTACCCTAAAACGCCAATTATACGCCGCGGCTTATATGTCGAAAAAAGTAATTTTTTGGCAAGCATTCAAATACACTGGGGCACCTTATACAGTGTTATAAAATGTTTTCTTAAAAAAATGGTAGTTTCGAAACAATCACCTAACATAAACCATGAATTAGAAGCCCTCCGCTAAAATGTAGCCCCTCTGTTTGGCTATTGCTTTTTTTAATCAGTTCCCGTAAAAAAACCCCTTCACAAAAAAAAGAACACCCACTAAATTTTTAATAGCTGTATGGATGAAAATAGTTCAATTAAAGTGTAATGCGATTTGTGGACAAGTTTTATGCAGGTGCAAATCTGCAAAGATTTTGTAATCACAAAAAAATTTTGTTTTGTATTGAAAAACTTGTATAAAAACATAATTTGGGAGATTTCATCAACTTTTGAATTGATTTTCCATTTTTCAATGAAATAAAGCTCCCCTTGAATCGAAATGGAGCAGAAATAAATATATATTTAAAGAAAAGAGGATAAATAATCCGGGGTGGGCCCCGGATTATTTATCCACCTTTTTTAAGGGTTTAAAATCCTTAATTCTTCATGGAGTTCTACGTTCTAAAGGCACTCGAATATTTAGTTGTAAATTTTAGGATAATATAATTATTTACAACTCACCCGTTTTTAGTGTCATAAAATATATTTAGAAATAAAGCAGTAAGAAAAATATTAAATTAAAAACATGGTCCTGTGCCGTAATATGAAAGCTGAAGAATCAAATGCTTCAAAATAACAACTCTTGACTGTTGAAATAGATGCAAGCTCTCAATCTATGACTATTGAGCTAAATTTGTTTACAAGTAGTTCTGGTTTCTACTTCAAAAAACAGAATCTCCCCAATTTCATCCTTTTCCTCAGAATTCTTAAATAATTTAACAATTAATCGAACTTGGTTTTAGAAACAATGGCACTTATATTAACATAAGATAGTCAAACCAAACCGATAAATTCTCTTTCCTTTTGGCAACAGTCAATCAAATAAAAACTTTGTAAACACTATTCAAGATTTTTAGATGTTGCAACGTTCCGTTCCATAATTAAAAAAATTTCCACTTTTACAATTACAATTCAAAATATTTTGACATAATTTGAGAAAAAGTGTTTCGAATTTTTCAATCCAACATTGAACCATTTAAGATGCTTAATTTTTTCAAAAATTCAATTGTGCAAATTCAGATTCAGATATTCAGATTTTTTTTTAATATCGAAATTTTTTTTTAAAATATGACTAGTGGTGCGAGGCAAGGGGAAAATTTTTTTGGTTTTCGTATTTCAAATCATTATGTCACAAAAGCCAAATTCTGTTAAATAAAAAGACTGCAAAATAAGACTTTAAGAGTGGGCTGTTAAACTTGTCCCTAAACAATTTGAATTGCTTATCAGACTCGGAAAATCCCTCAAATTAATTAGTGTAATAAATTCTTTGTAAAAACCCCCGAAAACCATTCTTAACTTAAATAATGATTTTTGATTATGATTTTCTCATTTAGAATTTTTAACAGTTTTGTTTCAGAATGTCACAATCAAAACAAAGCGCTGCACAATTATTCAATTTTCATTTTAAACCCAAATGAGAATGAAGAGGTTTGTTTCTTAAAGATGCCTTTGTGATGCATTAATAATTCAAAAGTTGAGGAATTTTCAAATGAACCTAAAACTTCGAAACATAATTTAAGTTAAATGTTAAGCATTTTCAAATTTATCTTGAAAAATTTACGCTTCTATTTGCTGTTAATCTTACTTTAACTTTTAAATTTCCTAAGGTTCTAAAATTTAATATTTTATCTAGTGCTTAGCACTTCCATGTACGGCCGGACTTTCGGTCCGGCCTGGTACGGCCGTACCACCTCGGCCCATCGTAGTTTAGGCCCTGTGATCGACATCATCCGAGCCGGTATGACTTTTTTCCCATTCAATTAAATTCGATCCAATGTCCCGTTCAACTTTTTTTTGGATTGGATGGAACTTGGATTGAATGAAACGATCCAATTCTGAGAATGGCTTGGATTGAATTAAAAGCTTTGGCTCGTCATCCAAACGAGCCGAAAAATTTCGAAAAAAGTCGGCTTGGATGGAATTTACGTTGGATTGGATGAGCTCGGATTGAATGACCCCTATTCATCCCATTCCCTCGTCTGGATGGGATTGAATGGAAGTCTTGGCTCGAATGGGATGACGCCGATTACTACTACAATATTCTACAATAATATTTGAATACAGGACCGGCTTCAGCCCCTTACTCTCTCACTCGGCAATGCATCAACTTAAATGTGATACTAAAAGATTACTTTTCATCGGTGAAAGTTATTTCTCCATCAATTACGTGCGTAAAACTTTTCAGTGGAAACAGATGTAGAGGGCAATCTGAAACACCTATGTTGGCCTTTAGCGATAAGGTCAATTCATTTCGACTTTGCAAGGATAAGGAGAGAAAAAAAGTGGACACCTTTTATTCCTGTTTGGAATTAACAAACACATCTATTGTCGTTTCTAACGCATTGTATAGGTTCCAAACTAAATGGCAGAGAACTTCAAAATATTTTGTGCGCATTTTTGTAAGACTTTCTTATATTACTGGCTTACTTTTCATTATAAAAACATTGAATTAAATTAACCATACCCATAAAGTAACCTCATGAATAAAATTTGCATTCAATAACTTCAGTTGAAATGCAAGAGCAAATTTGTGCAGTTATTTGCATAACTTGTCAGCATCAGATCGATCAAATACTGTGAAAAGACAAGTGAAGTTTGAGAATCTTTAACTAAACCTTTACAACTGAGAGGACATCTAATTTTCCAAATACAGCCCTCGTCTTCAAGCACTATACTATTTGTACAAGTTACCCATAAGTATCAAAATGTGTATTTATTTAAAGTATTGCAAATAGGTTACAGAGTATCTCGAACTGTTGGATTGATGTTAAGTCTTTCTTAATTTAAAGTGACTTCTTTGACATAGAGTTTTCGTGAAGCTGCCGAATAGCAAAAATTAAATAGAAAATAGAATAGAACACACGTAAAACGTTTATTACCAAAAGAATACATTGCAAACCTTGTTTTGCCTTTATGATTGTATCGGTCAGAGTATCGGGTTTGAAGACTCAACCCAATCTTGAGGTTAACATAGAAGTATCGCGTTCCCAATTCGAGCATTACAATGACTATTACAATTCCTTATATAAATTTAGTAACTCATGAACTGGACATTTTACCGTAATTTACCGCATACGTCATGCAACATTGTTATTAATAATTTATATTTTAATAAATCAACTCAGCATGTCGGCGTCTACTATGTGTGAACCATCGTCTTATCAACTATGTAAAAATTATCTACGTTATCATTTATTGGGAATTTTCAGAATTGTTGTTTTTCTTTTTCTTTCTTAAAAATTATTAGCAAATGTAGTATAAATGGTTCTGGAAGGAAATATAAAAAGCCAAACTCCACAGCTTATCTAAATCATTCAAAAATTGTATTTCAAGTTTAATTCTCATCTTTCCAAGCTGTAACGTGTAAAATTCAAGATATATATAATTGATAAAAATTTAGAAATCTGACGTTAGAAATATTAAAAAATTTCAATTTTTAACTGGACACTTTATCACCAATTTCAAATGCAGTTTAAAATACTTTTCTTGTCGTTTGGATTGATTTCCTTCCAACTGATGGAAGGTTTTGATTTTGATGGTTCTGTGGACTACGCTAATGTTGTCTTCTACAGAGATTTTGATTATAAAGGTGAGTTTCTTTGTTCCCAGTCAA
>JAQFYJ010000618.1:0-12215 GCA_034694685.1 Isotoma anglicana | reverse complement strand
ATTCGATAAAAATTCTCTTGAGAGGTAGAAATAAAGGATTCTTTACTTCGCCATTGACAAATTTTATCATTTAATTTAAATGGAACTGGGATAAATTTCAAGTTTGACCAGTGACCTATCTGTAGTTCTTTATGTAAGTATGAACTAGAGAGTGTACTCATTGGTAAGTATGAAATGGTATTTAAAATCGAAATGTTTTATAAAAATATAGACAAGTGATTGCTAGAGTTTTTGGAGGACGAGAAAATACTGAAAGTATTACTGATTTATTCAACGCATTTTGTCATGAATTTATACTGCAAATTTTTGTTTATAAATGTTATGAACAAAACATAAAAACGTTATTGAAACGTTTTGTACTTAAAATGAAAACAATAATAATAACATGACCTAGTTAAAACATGACCTAGTTTAAACAATAATAATAAATAATGACTCATATAGAAATATTATTATCATAAACTATCATGGATGAGAAACGCATCCATTCTCCGGGGTGGGGGGGACGAGGACTTACTCATCCTCGTCGGAGACGAGGTCAATTATTTCGATAGTCGGCTTGCTGAGATTCTGATATTCCAAGAAAGCTTCATATTCATCATCTTCGTCAGAGAGGTCCCGATCCCTGATGAATGGGTCGAGATAGTGTCGTCGGAAGATAGCGTTGGGGAGGGAGATGGGGCCGGAGGGTCATTCCCGAGACCCAGGTCCTGAATCAGGTCTTGACCTGCCTGATCCATATCCCAGTTGTCAGCTGGGTTTGATGGAGGTGCTGGGGGAGAGTCGTCATAATACATGGGGGATGATGGAGGAGAATAATAGTCCTCAGGAAAAAACCCCACTAGGTCCTGGACAAACTCTGGTGGAGAGACGGGGTTGTCCTCCATGTATTGGATCATTAGTTCGAGATCTGCCAGTTCATCCTCAGTGGAAGTGATGGTGTCATCTTGGAGGAGGATATCCAAGAGGGCAAAAAGGTCCTCGTGATTGGATTCAAAATGAATGAAATCCGACATATTAGGTAAGAGGGATATAGGTATTACTTGGACAGTTGCTTTTTTAATTGAGTGGGATTGAATGATGTCCAAGCTTCTGAAGCATTCCCTTTTTAAGTAGAAATAAGCGGATATTTTGCGGTAGTTTGTTAGTAAACTTTGAAAAATGTGGTGAAAGGTCAACATTTTATTTCTGGAACGGTAGTTGTGGTCAAATGAAAACAAATCTTTTCTGGAACATGGATTCTGGAAAGTAGCACGGAAATGGGTCAAGAATAAGCCCATTTCTAGTCAAATCAGCTTGTTCATCAAAATCCTCATAGACAAAGTGCATGTGAGGTAAATGATGATAATTCCGATTAGTATGAGGAGCCGCTGTAGTAAATGTTCGAAGGTAGCGCCCCATAAAGAGTTGAGTGAGAATCCATCAAAGTGGTTTGATGATGATGATGGTGGCAGAGTAATTATTGACTTGTGGTTTCTCATGTCCATGTCTGGAAGATATTGAAGATGACCATAGATGTGCATAGGTGAAGTGGACGCTCCGCACTTCACTACGCATTGGGTGTCCACATCTGGTTTATCAACCCTCATGGTAATTTGCATTACCTTGAGTTCAGAGGTAACATAGACGGGCGTAAAGAATCCCAAGTCCGCACATTCCAATGAGGCGGTAGTTGAGTCTTTGTCAGTCTGAGCATGAATGAATATAGTCGCAGCGCTCAAACTAGAATAAGTGTCGCTCTATGAATTGAAGGTAGCACTCAACTTGTTCCACTCTTTTCGTTATAGTAAGGTCTTCGGTGGTCATCTGAATTTCCAGTTGAGCAGAACCTGTTGCTTGGAATTCGATGGTGTCATTGTGAGGGACTAGCATTCCACTAGCGAGTTTTAATGGAAGTGTACCCTCTCCTCTGAGTATGCGCTCAGGATCCAGTACTTCAGAGTCGCATTTGACTGCGACGTCGTTAACTTGAGTTTTGTTGAGATTAAAGCTTGCAAAGCAGTTGTGATTCACTTCCTTTGCATCGCTTTGTGTTTCACACTGAATTTCACCAATTTTATTCACACTCACTTCCTCTCGTTTGTTGCATGGTGTAATGGCAATTCTATGGCCATTGCTGATGACACATTTGTCCAGGATTGGTAATGTTGGTATTATTTAACTAATAAGGTTAAATTAAACATCATTCACCTTCACACTTCCCCCCGTATGTAGAGTGATATGGTCCGTAGTAATATTACTTCCAATATGAAATGATCCATTCTCTCTCTCTCAAACTCCTTTTTCTTTCTAGAATTTCTCCGAATTTTCCTCCATCTCAACCACATTTTCCTTTTATTTAATTATTAATTTCATTCCTAAAGACTAATTCTTATCACATCCGCTGTGATTTGATTATTGCCAATACTGCCCTAGCATAAGTATTTGCACCAAACAGAAATGCGAATACTTATGCTAGGCATTACTAATTTTAACTTGGATTCTTGCCGAATTATTTAAGGTTTTGATAACTTAATAAAGTCTTGATTTAGAGGGTCGTACGCAAGTGAAGATTCCCATTTATAACGTCACAGCCCACCTGCTAGATTGATTGTCCCCAATCAATCAACCAAAACATTTCTTATGATAGTAAACCGTGATAATGTAAATCAATAATTAATTTAAAAAAAGTTAAGATCTATTTGATTTGTGATAATTTATATGAAGTAGTGATTATTTATATGAAGTAGAAATGTCATTCTTCTAATGCCCTTGATGATGTCCGACGATTTGGTTTCCCTGTGCGAGTCCCTTAATCTGCTCACCGTTGGGCGAATACAAGCCTTTGTTTAAGTCTCTTGGACTTGGAACAGCCCTTACGGGGTCACACGGAAGTGCTCTACCCTAGGGCTTTCAAGGATGTACCCATTCGGAGTCACACGACTGTGCTCTACCCTGGGCAATTAGGATGGAGAATCTGCGGAAACAGTCGGGAGGGAAAAGTGAAGTCAGCTGATGGAGGAGGGGGAGATTCGACGGTTATTTTCGTTACTACTAATTCTTTTATGTAAAACCTATAACTATTATTGTTATTAATTTTGTTTCATCAATTTTGACATCTAATCAGATAATTCTTTAATTATTGAAAATGTTCACTATAACTAATTCTTTTTCCCTAAGATTCAGAAAATGTATTAAACTACTGATTTACTAAAATTAAGGATTTACTAAGACTAAGAATTCAACTGGAATTAATACTTTACTAAAATTTTTTGATTCAATTAAACATTTTACTAAAAGTAATCAAAACTTTTATAACAAAAAAAATAGTTTACTGTGATTCTACCTCTGAATTTTAATCTAACGCTATTTTTTAATTTTTATGTTAATTGTTTTTTGATCCAGCCTCGTCTTAAGGCAGTTCCGTCATGCACTTAAGAGGGGCAAAAGGAATGGATCTTTCCTACGTTCTTTTGACACTTCAAAACGATTTTATTGCTTCTACTTCTTAGATTTTAACCCATCCCAATTTGATTGCATAATTGCAATTTGGGCCACTATCAATCTTTTCCTAAAGGAGAATTGGTTCCCAAAACCCGTTAAGACATTTGACATAGAAATTGAAATTGTACAAAGGTTGTACTTGAAAATGAACACGTAAACGTCACAATAGAAAGATTTAAAGTGCACATATAAAAGATATATATGTAGGGACGTCACAAACATAAATTAGTGGACTTCGCTGAAGAGCACTTATGACCCAAGAGTCGGCCAGCTCTACGGAACGAAGTGTTAAAGAGGTTAGAATGTGGTCAATTTTTACCTAGTTTGACCACGGTATTGAGTATAAAATTACAAAATTAGGTTTTACTCACACGAAGTTTTACTCGAGCTAAAAGTATTTCTACTCGGTCGTATTAGTTATGCTGCGGGTACTCTGTATGAGATGACTATGAGATTTCAGTTGTTTGTTCGTTGTGAGTAGATAAATTTTAATTTTGAATTTAATTTGCCATTGGGGGCTTATGCATAGCGAAGTAAAGGATTTAATTTACAATGAAAATCTACTGGGACCTTGTGAGAATTAATTTCTGATTTGCTTCTTTTATAGCCAATTACTACAAAATTTAAAATTGAAAACAAGGGAAATGAAAAGTTGAACTTATGACCATGAAGGAAAGCTAGGTGAAAGAGAAAGCGGGATTTAAAAAAAACCAACCTGAGGAGTATTGCAACTTTTTGTTGCAGGTTACCCCTTCCAGATCTCAGTTGATGAAGTCTACTTCAAAGTGCTTATGTAGAATAACCTTTGGTACTTAAATTTGGGTAAAGGTGAGGCAGGAACGTTGAATTATTTATCGCGAACTGCTCGCATACATACTTAGAGTTTTTACTCGAAAATCACTAAAATCACATTTGTATCTGATTCAAGACGTAGGTGAACGAGAGAATAATTAAACGTAAATGGTTTTAATATCAAAGGTTTGTGTCCCATATAATTGAAAGTCAAGCGTAAAATAATTTGCTGAATTTGTTCAAAATTTCACACAAGTGTCTGTGCCGGTTATTAAATACTCATGAACTTATAAAATCACCCATCATCAAAAATAAGTTAAGATTGTACTTACTATAAATTATCCGGCTTTACAGGCATAGTTGGGGCCAGATAATAACCCCAACTACGTGTCTCTTCCCTGTACAATTTATTGAGTTTAAATTGTTGAAACTTTGCACTATTTTTCTTTTCAACTTTGGAATACTCAACCCTAAATTAAATCAAAATGTCCCAAAAACGAAGATAATTATTGGATTTATAACAGTTTGTCACAAAAATGAATTATCCAAATAAATTCAACTTATTAAAATTTGATCTTGTGGGTCACCTGAGAATTGAGACTGGTTTGATTCAAGTCATTTTTAGGAAAATAACTAAGTCGTTGAGCCATGTAATATTTTAAAGTGGTAAGTATCATTATGGACTAATGCGTGACTATGGACTACTATGTGTATGAGAGTGTGAGAATGAGAAGGGACATTTCGCCCCTCATAAAAATAGTTAATAATTCACGTCGGAAGCTCCATTTCGGAAACTGTATTTCAGAAACTTTTATTCTTCAAGAAAACGAAGAGAAGACCCAGACTTTTCACAGTTGTTCTTACTTAGCTCCTCAATTACTTAATGCCCAATTCTTGCTTTCAAGCCCCTTTTTTGCCTAGCAATTTTGCGAATTTTTCATCAATATCTACCACATTTTAATCTTTTATTTAATTATTAATTTCATTACTAAAGACCAATCCTTCTCACATCTGCTGTGATTTTTTCATCGCCAATACTGCCCTAGCTCTAGTATTTGCACCAAACGGAAATGTGAATACTTAAATGCGAATGCTAAGCATTATTAATTTTAACTTGGTTTCTTGCCTAATTATTTGTGGTTTTGATGACTTAAAAAAAGTATTGATTTTAGAGGTTCGTACGCAAGTGACGATTTCAAATTTTAACGTCACAATATTCCTAACTTTTTTTGTCCTCGTTTAGAAAATATCTTGTGACAGATATAAAACATGATGGAACAGTATTAACAGTATTTTGAATGCAGAAATTTTTTGAAACATAAAATATTTTGATTTAAACAAAAATACAGTACATTTCCTGCATCTTCTTAACAGTGTGCATAATTGACAAAATGGTTTTCGAAAGTTTTTTGCTGACTTGTGGGCATCGAATCTTTACTATTTCCCTTTATGCTTTGAATAGTGGTTGTCCAATTATTCTGTGCATAATTTTATTCTCAATTTTTTGTGAAATTCGATTTTATGAGATTTGAGAGATTTAACTTGAGTTTTTTCTCTGTAATATGGAGAAACATGAGTGAAAAGACGTTGAGCGTTTTTATTGTTAATCGCGACTTTGGTTTGTACCAATATGAGAAGTTTTTGTGTTATGATATTTATTATTATGGCTGTGTGATAAAGTTAATGATGAATAATACTTTATGGCAGGGTTCGATTCGAACTCCCCAGGTTTTAGGAAATTCAGTAGTATTTATTATGGTACATAACGAGTTGTTTAAGTGACGAGTGACAGACCTAATCTAACTGTTTGACATAAATTGTCGCTTGAAAGAAAACAGAAATGCTGTGACAAAAAGTGGTTAGAAGTGGATGTGGTTAAAATGCTAGAATTTTCCAAAGGAAATTGCTTTATAATTTAACATAACATTCTGAAGGAAAATCCTTTTTAAAATCAAACCTGCTAGATTGATTGTCCCCAATCAAACCATTTCTTATGATAATAAACCGTGATTATGTAAATCAATAATTAGTTTTAAAAAGGTCAAGATCTATTTGATTTGTGATAATTTATATGAAATAGTGATTGTTCCTAATGTCGTTCTTCTAATGTCCTTGATGAGTTCCGACGATTCCTTCTCCCTTTCAAGTTCCTTGATCTGTTCTCCGTTGGGCGATACACGCCTCAGCTTACCGTTGGGCGAATACACGCCTTAAGCCTAAGTCTCTTGGACTTTGAGCCACCCTTACGGGGTCACGCGGGTGCGCTCTACCCTAGGGTTTTTAAAGATGTACCCATATGGGGTCACACGGCAGTGCTCTACCCTGGGCATTGATGGAAGTCCGACGGAGGGAATCCATCGTGTATAGAGAGGGGCGGTGAAAGCTCTCGGATGATGGGAATGGAACGTAGTGGTGACTATGATATGTGGTCGTTGATGTTTAAATGAAATAGTGTTAAATGTTAAATTTAAATTAAATGTTAAGTGAACAAACAATTCAACAGCGCCGACCTATGTCTGATTATAATCATTAATTTTAGGAGATATTCAAATTCCCGGACTATGGGCAAGAGACGTTACTTTCACTTGACGGGAAAAGAAAAAGAGACAGGCTTTTTGTATAGTGCGCGGGCTTTCTCCTTACATTCCTTACTTCTCATTATCTCCTCGGGCCCATGCACTTTACTATGTATTTCTTTGTAGGCTTATTAACCCTCACCTGCAGAGCACGACCATTTTCCCGTTCAAAGAGAAATAGGTCTTTATTTTACCACCCGTCTGGACAGATACCCGTTTTAATAGGGTGCCAGACAGTGGTGAAAGTAATGTACCCTACTACTTTTTTTGTTTTTTTTAACGTGCATAGATGACCCTTAAACGTAGCCTTTGGAATGTTAGTGTCCGACCCATGCCACATTTTATCTTTCGACGTTTTTTTTGAAATATTAGTATAGGAAAGTTTCACCTGCTCGTGCCCACGTTTTAAATTTAAATTCTCGCCACTGTTAATGAGCTATTACATTTATATAAATTCCATTTATCGACCTGTGACGTCATAATTTTATTGTTAATTAATAATTTTGTATTTTGTTATTCTTACATTTATTTAAAGATTATAGTCTTTGTAGTCTCGGGTCTTGTAAACTTTTTTTTTCGAATTATTAAAGAAATTAATTTGCATTTACATATGTTAGATTTTTACTATTTACAATAGTTTTTCATGGTTGTTTTTGATCCAGCCTAGTCTTAAAGCAGTGCCATAATGCACTTAAGACCGGCGAAAGGAATGGATCCTTCCTACGTTCTTTTGACAATTCAGAACGATTTATTTGCTTCTACTTTTTAGATTTTAACCCCTTAAACTTTCAAAGATTGATACTGGCCCCATTTGCAGTTACGGCCTTATAACAATGATTTCTCTGAAGGAGAATAGGTCCCAAACCCTTTTGACTCAAAGACATTTGACATAGAAATGAAAATTGTACAAACTTGTACTTGGAAATAAACACGTAAACGTCACAATAGAAAGATTTAAAGTGTACATGTAATAGATTTATAAGTAAGGACGCCACGAACATAAATTAAAGGACTTCACTGAAGAGCACTCATGACCCCGTCGGTCTTCTCTTCGGAATGAAGTGTTGAGAGGTTAGAGTTTGGTCAATTTTTACCTAGCTTGACCACTATACTATGATATGAACTTGCGAAATTAAGTTTTAAACTTGAACTAAAGGTATTTCTACTCTTGTCTCGTGACAATTGCAAATCCTTCAAAATTGTAGGGTCGTGTCAGTTATGCTGCGGGTACTCTGTACGACTGTGCTCTCTTGTTACACTTTACGTAAAGTAAAAATGAACAATGGGTCAAAGTCAATTCATTATCATTTTACAATCTTATCTCTGACATGATTTTTCTCGTGGTTGACTAAGTTGACTTAAATTAGAAACTCCTTAAAAATTGAAAAATATCATCTTCAAATATGATGCTTCTCGTGGTTAACTCAAAATACAAACTTTTCGGTAGGAGACATATCTTTCTCAACCTTTTTAAGAGTGTTGTACCCTAAACATTCATCACGTCATCAATCGATTCAGTTTGCTTAAAAATTAGGACTATTTTATGCTTACGCACCTTTCGGGTGTGTGTTTTAACTTTTCGTGTGATCAAACATAATCTAAGTTCGTTCGACTAAACATTTTGAAAGTTTTCAGTTCAATTCAATGAACTTGGAAATCTAACGAACTTATTTTATTAATACAGACAAAGGAGATAGTAAGTTTCAAAGGAGGTAATAAATGTGAAGAAATCCGTAAAAGTACAGCGTTGTCGGTTATAGGTGTTTTTACGTTATTTTACATAAAATCATTTTGTTCTACGAAGCAGATTTAAACCAAATCAGGGCTATTCAGCGTAAGGGTGAACAGAAGGAGAAAGAAGCAGACCCTAAGATTCTGACGACATTCAGTTGAAAATCAATCGGTGGTCCATACTTCTGTCGTTGGAGTGAGAAACTAGGTCAGTCAGACATTTATACGATATTCGGCCCTAAATATTGCCATTTTGACCAACTTAATCTGCTATGATCCAAGTAATGAACAAAAGGTAAAACATATTCTAAGTCTGTCCGATAGAGTCCCTTTTAGGTTCCTCTACTAGCAATCAAAACCAAGCTCTCTATATCATTCATGGTCAAGCTTATGTGCCCGTCCCTATGTTCAATCCCAATATAGACGATGCCACACAATTTATATTAGAAGAGTGGGAAGTTTGACTACAATGAATGCTCCATTCAGACCTTTGAGTGTTAATGAAAGGTCAATGATAATGATGTCAGACAGAGTTTATATTGTCACATTTGAATATCTATGTGTACTTAAGGTGAAGAAGAAAGGCTCCGTGTAAGATCAGGAGTGTATCAGGAAAGCAGGCATGTCTATTTACCTTTGCATTGTCTCTGAAGCTTTTTCAAGAAACGACAGGTGTGTTCACTATGCCCTACTTTGTCACAGTGCTCACAAAAAAGTCTGGACACGTGACGTCTCTCCTGGTTAACCCTAGCGTATAACCTAGCTTGTTTCTGTCGGATGTATTCTCCGAGATCTTGGACTGATGCTAATGAGGGACGCATTGTATCGCAAAGCATTTTAATTCTACCTTTAAGTCCCTGTATAATCATGACCATTTTCTCGTCTTCAGAGTATACCTTGCCTGACCTCATGATCAACCACCGCTTGTCAGTGAAGTAGTGCAAGGGAGACTGTTAATCCTTGCTCACGTATTAATGCTCTATGAAAGAAAGAGTTACAGAAATTCTCCCGAAATTCCTCAAGAAGTCTCGGGAAGTCGTTCTGTATCTCCTTTCGTTGAATTTGATACCATCTGAATGCATGGTCATTTAAATGACTTACGAATAAAGTTATTTTATTCTCGAATGGTAGGAACTGAGTAAATGACTCAACTTTGTCCAAGAATTTATCACCTTGGATGGGATCGCCACCATCATAGTGAGAGATCGTGTCTTGGATTGGTTGAACATTAATTATTTGATAGATATTTAGAGAGCTCATGTTAAGATTACGAAATTCCTTTGGATAGAAGAAAAGGACCTGAAGCTGTATATTTTAACTCTGGATGGGTTATAAACTTATTAAGTGTTATCCTAGAGAGCTAGCACTCGTCGTTTCAATTAACCGGTAGAGTTCCTTCACACAACTGACAATATAAGGAATTAGGGTATTCCCCAATATCTTCCTATCGTCCCTGAGGTGGTATTTATGACCCGGCTATCTGACCTTTCCAGGAGCTTACGACACTCTCTATGAGGATGAATGGATGAATGTGAACATACAACTATGGATGGAAATGAGTGAAGAGAGGGAGAGACACGATGATTACTCGACTACGGTCCGGCTTCAACTGCCCACTTTATTATCTTTCTTGAGGGAGATAGACACAAGCAAGCGTCTTCTCCAGTAATACACACAGGAGTGTATTACTACACAATAAGTTCGACCATGGAGAAGGAGATGGAAGCTCCTTGTCCTCAAAACAATGGATAAGTAGTAGACTACCTAAGTTATTTCGCAAAAATTAAGAGAAAGCAGTAGTTGGGAGATTCCTTATTTCCTAACCCAACTCGTCGGTTTCCTCGTACCTACTACCAATTCGCAATTCTCACGGATTTGCCGTAACTCGAAGGTCATATACGCCATTAGTTCATGGGCCCGTGAGGATTGTTGGTTTTGATAGGCTTGCAGTGAGATCAGAGCCCTCACTAGTTCGTTCGTTGTAGAAATTTCTCTCCTTACTGCTTCTAGTGGCACCTCAAGAATAACTACAAGCGAATTTAACGTATCCTGTGAAAGGTTACAGGGAGGGGGATTGTGAGGAACTGCTCTCGGTCTACCAAAGAGGTTACCTGTTTTATCAACATCAAATCGATAGGGGCAATCAATAAACCTATGTCCCTGAGTTTGACATGCGTAGCATTGTGGCATTCTAATTGACTATTAAGAAGGTGATAGGACTTCAACGAAGCTGGTGTTATTGTCTCTCACTTTTTCGCAAGACTTAACCCAGTCGTTACTATGAATTAATGTTGACTATTCTAGTTCTGTAGCTATTATCCTAAGAAAAATTGTTAAATGAGTTAAAAAATGAATTAAATTTTATGATTAAGCTAAATTAGGAAGATTCTGCAACTGTGCACCAAAGTATCTTTCACATATTTCAAAGAACTTGGAACAGCACTGTGCAGTTAAATTATAACTAAGACAGTAAAGATTTTAAAGATTGCCTAGCTCAATAACTTTGCTAGTTGTATTTACAGAAGTTTTTCAATAACTGAAACTAAAATATGAATTAAATTATGATGTATAAGTAGAAGTGATGACTAGTTCATAGGGGGTAAACAAGAGATATAGAAAGTAGCAGCGCCGCCAGCTTAGCAGAGCCAATAAGATGGATGCCACAGCTTCAATCGTCCACCAATACTTTCTATAATCTTCTTGGTGTATTATGCTAGTGATTTAGCTTATTCGCTATAAAAGATTAAAAAATAATCCAGACTAGGGACTCATTGATCTGAGCTGACATTAGCCTGGGGGTTGTGAGGAACTTTTGCTTTATTAGTTTATAAAGCCCGGTTTCCTACCACTTACCGGAGTAGAGATTTCTTTACTGATACTTTACTTCTACACTTTTACTGCTACATCAACTAAAAGCTGGAAAATGCAGAATAGCTAGAGCTGATCATTCTCTAGGGCTAACTGAAATCATAGTTTGCCTATCTATTCAAAAAGTCTACTTAGATCGAAAACATGCAAACTACTATCTAGGTCGCTTGTGTGTGTGTGCCATAGTTAGACTCGAACTAACTTGTCTGGTCACTCATGGTTGATTACTATCTAACCAAACCACATTGCGAAAAAAAGTGACTTATATCTATAATGAAAACTAAGTTTTACTATGCTTAACTTATTGATGATCCGCCAGGCAGGAAGAAGAGGCCGGACGATCCTACTGAAAGGGTCCAACGATATCCATCCTGGGAAGGAACCTCTAATCACTCTAGGTACTTTCTAACTGTAACTGAGAGTTGTTGCGACTACTGGCTATTTATTGAGTAGTTCTTAAGCTCTTTTTTTTAAAAGTAATAATTTTAAATTAGTATAACTTAAGTCACTTTTTAGTTCTAAGTCAACAGTCACTAAATTCTCTTTAAGTTACTAAATTCAAAATACTAGAGGAGTCTTTGATGCTACTCTGTAGGCTAGAGCTACTCTCTCCACAACTGATGGCAGACCCATACTGAGTGATTCTTGGTTGTCATCAGCGTGAGAAGGCTCTCGTGTGGAATTATCTCTGTGGAAAGTAGAAGACCAGTGTACTGGTGGTTTTCTACGTTCCCAGCTTCGCAATTCTTTTTGCCCTACCCACAT
>JAQFYJ010000617.1:0-12226 GCA_034694685.1 Isotoma anglicana | reverse complement strand
GGCGGTGTTTATTCAAGTACGCATAATGCTGAAACTGTTTCTAGTATACCTACAACACCCTCCCTTAGTACACCTCTTATAATAGATAGTTCACTTCCTTTACCAACTTATGATTCTAGTTCAATGAGTCCTGACCATTTTTTGAATGAAGTTAAGAATTTTGAATGAAGTTAAAAATGCTCGAACCATAATTATTAATCTCAAAAAGATAAGAAAATATGAGAATAAAGTTTTTCTTAGAGCTCGTAGATCAGATCCTATTTACAAACAGCCAATTAACTATCAAACCAAACCCAACGTCTTATACGGTCATGGTGTCTGTTAGTCTCTTAGTGTGTTAATCTGTCATTGTGATAACTACCGAACGGTTTCACCTATCAACTTCAAACTTGTTACACTTGCTTGAAACGCCAATAGCTTGAACAAGTTCGCAGATGGGCCCTGTTGGACTACCTCCAAGGTCACAATAAAAAAATCAAACTTTTGACTCCATGGTTAAGATAGGGAAACTTTTTCAGTATTGCTTCTCCACCACCACCGCATGCTTTATGTTATGTACAAGGACTCAAAAAAACCCCCAACCGACCATAAAAACCCCACTACACCTTAAAGGGGCAAAACGAGATTATGGGTTTAAATGACACACTGACCTTTTACAATAGGTTTTAACATACAACAATGATCCCCATGACCTTGACCACATCCCCAAAGGAGTAAAATAAAATTATAATATGCAGCTGCAAATGGATTCAAATAGATCCAAATGGTTTCAAATAGATCCAAATGGTTTTAAATAGTTACAAATGGTTTTAAATGGCCCCAAATAGTATTAAATAACCCCCAATAGTTTTAAATAACCAAAAATAGTTTCAAATAGACCCAAATAATTTCAAATAGCTTTAAACAGTTTCAAATAGCCATAAACAGTTTTAAATAGCCATAAACAGTTTCAAATAGCCTTAAACAGTTTCAAATAGCCATAAACAGTTTCAAATAGCCATAAACATTTTCAAATAGCCATAAACAGTTTCAAATAGCCATAAACGGTTTAAAATAGCCATAAACAGTATCAAATAGCCATAAACAGTTTCAAATAGCCATAAACAGTTTGAAATAGCCATAAACAGTTTCCAATAGCCCTTAATAGTTTCAATTAGCTCCAAATAGTTTTAAATAGCCACAAATATTTTCATATAGCCCCAAATAGTTTTAAATAGCTCCAAATAATTTCATATAGCCCCAAATAGTTTCAAATAGCCCGAAATAGTTTCAGAAGATTTATTGATGATAGAAATCTGACGATACTTGCATGTAGCCATGTGAATGGTTTATTTTGTTACCGAAAGGGTTTCGACGACATTTACATTCTACAAGGCTCCACTTAACTCTGACAGTTACGGGGCTGTTCGTGAATTATGTCTAGAGATGTGATGCCTGCCTATGCCCTGGGCATTTGGGCATTTTGGGCATGCCCAATTTTCCCGGCATAAAAGAATTTGGGCATATTGGGCACTTTGGTTTTGCTGAAAAAGGAAATCAAGTTGACCATATTTTTCAGTTTTTGTACAAAATACTGTCGTATTTTTCCCTTTTTTGATTTAACTTAAATGTTTATGATGCTTAGAAGTTAAAAATGCTCCTTTTACATCAATGCTATATTTACTTAGGGAATTTAAACAAAATGCCTAATATTTTTTCTACTTATTTTGGAAAAATTGGATAATCTGCCTTGATAGGGCATTATGGACATTTTGGGAACTTTGAGGGCATTTTGGGCATGCCCGGCATTTATGAGCAGGGCTCGGGCATTTCACATCTCTAATTATGTCCCTTGTGTAACGCTGCGTAACAAAAATCAAACCCTATTTTCCCCCTTCGCAACGTAACTTAAATTTTATTTCGCTTAAACAATTTTTAAATAATTTCTCAGGTCTTTTGAATAATTCACACAAATACAAACAAATAGGTAAAAAATACACTTTTATGACTCGTCCAACTTTACATTCACAAAAATTAATGAATACTTCTAAAATCATAAAAATTATGATTTACGATTTTATATGATGGAATTTAAATCGTAATTTTTGTAGTACATTATTTTTAAAATATTTTTAAAAACCAAACGTAGTATACTGCATTATGATAGTTAAATAATAGATTACAATATACTCAGGTTTCATGATATGGGTCAGATTTAATTAATAACAGCTAAAGGAAGTTCATTCACTGATATCAAATTTAGATAATTTTATTATTACTGAAGAATATGGATGTGAATCCGTCGGAAAGGATCGAATTTCGAGGGGTTCGGATTAATCTGAATCAGATTATACAGAATTAGGATCGATCCGAAACACATTGGGGCTGGGGCCCCAATCCGATCGTTATTCATATACATTTATCGCTTTCTTCATGCACATTTTAATGACTAATTTGAACAATTAAAATCTAACTGAAAGAAATTCTCAAAAATAACCAATTTTAACAAAATCAAGGTCACAAGGACATTTATAAGGTTCACAAACATTACACGCAATAAACAAAGTGCACATGCAAATCAAAAACTCCCATCAGGCATATGTGTCTCCAGTTGTGGTGATGGGATTGCATTCAACCAAGCTCTCACATCGGGCTGAGACACTGCAAATAAGAAGGCTTTATCTACCAATAACGAATCACCTCGTGTCAAATTTTCAATATCCACATTTTGTAGTGGCATTTCTCATACAGCTTGGACTTTCTTAAAATCCACAACAGGAAGCTCCACTGGGGCCACAAGCATTGACCGTTCATTTTGTGGAGAAAGACTATGCCATGTAGAGAGACAGGAGACCCTTTCACTCTCTAACCTTTGACCCTTTACGCCTCGGCTAGCTCTATCTTACATATTATATAATGCTTCCATTAGGATCAACCTTAACTGCCCAATTATAATACCCATGACCTCTTTAACCCTTTTACATACCCTTCATAATGGATGCTCCTTTTCGGCAAGTGCAATCCAACGCCAGGGACACAAACCAAATTCACAATTAATAATAAAACTATTTATTAATTAAAACTGCTGGTTGAATGAGACTATTGCCTTACTATCCTCTGCTCTGTGTGTCATGGGACTCTGTGTGTCATGGGAGACTTACTTCGCATCATACCCCCCCTTGTCGTTAACTCCTCCTCTTGGACCGTCGTCGCACTAATGAATCTTATTCTTCCTAAGCTGCTTGTTCCTTCGTCGATTAAATTTTCCCCTCCTCCACTGGTGATAATTTGTCGCTGATTTCGACTTTATTCCTCTCAAGCGTAGGGGAAGCGTTTTCCAGCGTTTTAGTTCCTTTGGTAAGTTGATGAGCTCTGCTCTCATTGGCTGCCACGTCATGATTTCATCATACCAATAGTTGTACACTGAAAGGAAGACTGGTGACTGGTTTAACTTCCGTCTGTACTCCATAAAGTCCGGCAAAATGTCTTGTGGTCGAACTCTGGCCTTAAAGAACCTTTTTGGAGCTTCTCGGAACTCCATAATCTTCCTCTGCGTCCAATTTAGCATTTTATAATGCGGCCTGTAGGATGCACCTAAACCGTCCAATTATAATAACCACGACCTTTTAAACCCTTTTACATACCCTTCTTGATCATGACATGACATGACACTTCATGACAGATTAATCATCTTTCAAATTTAGAAGCTGCGGGAAGTCGTAATCTGGCTAGGATGGGTGCTTTGCACGAAGTACACCAACAATTTCTTCGTCGTTAGGGGTAATAGTATAATCCGATGAAATTTATCCCGAAATGACCTTTTAACGACCTTAAAGTGACCTGTGGACAACTTGTGTTATGATATTTATGTCCTACTGGATAGGATCATTAATGAATAATGTAAAAGGAAACCAACTCCAACCGTGTGAGGTCAAGACTTCCGGTTCCTAAGTTGTGTGTTTCAATATACACGGGATGTTTACGATATACCAAAAAATAATTTTATGCATTCATACACTTTACCATTAAGGAATCCTTTCCTTTCGCCTATTTCTGCTCCAGTTTTGTGTGAAAACTGAGGGAATTGAAAGAATTTACTTTGTGCTTTGACAGATAATCATGAGGAACACAGTGATATTATAACAGAATTTCAAGTTAATTTTACTCCACCATAAATCAAAATTTAATTTTCACAATTAGTATAATCCCAAGCAATTTGGAATTGTTAATCACTTGCCACAAAATAATTAATAAAGTGTCTAATTTTTCAAAATAGTGAACTATATATTTAAAACCACAAAAATATGATTAATTAAATATTTAATGTCCAACACAAGTAATTATATTTGCTTTAAACACTAACTCAAATAATTAAAGTGAAGTATTGTATTTATCCCATATGGTAAATGTACACTGCAGGAATATTTACAAGATGGCTACCTTAAGAACATGGGTAGCAAAAGAAATAAATGTTCAACTTTGACAGTTTCACCTTCTCCACTCTCTGCACCAAGAATTAATCTCTTTTCGGGAGATTTGGTCTCAGTTGCACTGGGAAGAATCCCGTTAGTTTTAGAAGGAGTGGCCAATGTAAAAGCTTGCCTTGTACTTGGTAAATTCTAGTACGCTACATGTTACCCCCGGAAAACTCCCGCCTATTTACACCTCCTCGGGGAAAAAAGAACGTGACCTATGGTTTACGCGACCGATTTTTTCTATTGTTAGACTTTATGCTGTTACGATTTGTAAATTTTTACATTTGATTTGGGTCTCGTAACTTCTTCAATTCAGCTTTTCTTCGTTGGACTTCATCTTTGAATTGTTGTTTGTTAAGTAAAGGGTCTTTGGTAGGACAGAACTTAACTAAACATCCCTCTCGGAGACACAAAGAACATCTGTTGATCCTTGATGTAGACTCTTGAACTGGAACATCAGGAGCATGAGCAGGAACTTCTGGAACTTGAACTGGGAAAGCTAAAACTTGAACTGGAACAACTATAACATTCTTAGGAGCATTTGAAACAACTTCTGGTACACATGCAACAACTTTTGGGACATATAGGACATCCTCTAAGACATACGGAACGTACTGTGGGACATCCGGGTTGTCGACAGGGACGTCCGGTGCGTTTATTTTAGAAAATCGGAATCATCTATATCCATCTGCTCTATTTCATCCAATAAAAGTTGGGACATTTGTTGCTCCTCTACAATGGATGGAATTAATGTGACCGCAGAAGTACTTTCCATCTTGCTCGTTACAGCAATGTGATAGGGAATACTGGAGAGGGGCAACTCACTTTAGTTTTTTGTTTAACTTTGTTATGATTGATGATCTATTCACTATCAGATTCATCAGGATACTGGGGTTCTTGAGGTTGCATTGGAATCTTAGATTTGAATATGATGACTACTTTGATTTAACACCTCCCTACGAGGTGTTTAAACCTCGAAGGGAGTTTTTCCTGAAATGTCTTTGAGACGGGAGAGTCCTTGATAATTTTCTAAAAATCTAAATCAGAAATGACATGTTAAGGATCACGTAACCTGGATCGAGCTGCATCATCACTGCCACTGGTAACATTGTTTGAAAGTTTGGCGTTGTTTGGCTGAAAAGGTAACATTAGAGAAGTTCTTTTTGCTGTAAGCATCAAGTTGAATTTCAACTCGAACACACGCTAGCTTCAGACACATGGTATTTGTTCTTATTACAATATGCTTTAAGGTGTCCTGAGAAGTTATCAAAGGCTTCAAAATTTGCTATGCACGCAGTAGGTAATGGACATCTTGGATTGCACACGACTGCAGAAATAATGGCAAAGGACACAAACTCAACTCAGCGATTTGATTTGATTTATCTATAATGGTATGAGGGAGAAATTTCCGAAAAAATTCAGAATATGCAATGCTCGGATGTGAAGAATATTCTTCGCATACAATTTGAGTGTCAATTACACCGGCGAAAAATATTCCATACTGCTTTTGGAGGATGATCAAATCATTGGCTGCTCCATGGAAAATCTTGATGATCTTATTAGACTCCAGGACTGGCTTTAAGTATTTGATGACCAGGTGTTGAGTCGAAAATGGATGAATGAAGTAATTATAAGTGAGGGTGCCGATCTGGATAAGGGGTAAAATCGGGCCTTGATACGTCTGTTGCATAGAGAACTCAAGGTCGATGGAAATTTCTGGGACAATTCAATGTTAGGAAGAATCATTCTAGTAAACGTCCATTTAACTGTAATCTAGCGGAATGGGAAGTGCTTGTGATATCGATCTGGTTTTGGTACCAATTTGTCTAACATTTAAAGAGTTGGCTTAAGCGATGTGGCCGACTCTAAGTTGGGATTAGACTTGTGTGGTAAGAAAATCCATTGATTTTGCTGTTGTAACGTCTTCTGGAATTTGGGATATTGGTTCAAGTTACGGGCTTTAATTTCATATTTTCCTGGGTTGCGTGTTAGGACACCATGCATTGAGTCTTTTGCCATCTTGCACTTCTCCAGTTTTTGAGACTGGCTTGTAGAAAGGTGTTTCTTCTGAGACATCTATAATGAATTAAATGGTCGACCTACTAATTATTAATCGAACATTTTAAAAGATGTATCGAGTTTCCCAAAAACTGGATACAGCGTAGACTGATAATGCAATAAGCGGTTTTATATACAGAGCTACAGCATATCAGTGTAAATGTAATTGAATGTAGTGCAATATTATTGTTCATTAAGAGGGAGCCTATTATTTGTACGAACCCCGGCTAAACTTCTATAGTTAAGGGCCTGTCTGGGTCTTAAATGTCTTACTGGGCGTACAGTTTATGTTTAAGGATCTTGAGCGTAAGGCTTAAGTTTGTCATCTGGAGAGATCAATGGACCATAAGTCGAAGATAAATTAGTTTGAAAATACTTTATTTCAGAGACATGGCGTTTGCCTTTTAATTTCATTTTGGGTTAAATAAGTATTTCGAAAGTTACAGTATTTAACTGTTTTCCCAATTGGAAAGGACCTAACCAACGTTTACTTAATTTTTGCATCACGGATTCTTCCTTATTCCACATAATGTGGTTTCGTATCATACCGACATCTCCTGTCTCAAATTGATGACTTATGTGACTCTTTACGTAGTGGACTTTATTTTTATGGTGAGCTTCTATCATATTTTGCCTAACCCATTGTATTATTTCTTGCAATTTTTCTGGAACTTGTTTGAGTAATTCTGCTTGATCCTCGGGATTTTTCTGGATTTTTGAAAATTGCTGATCATACGGGAAACTAATTTGACGAGGTAGGTTGAGAAGTGCAGGTGTGACGTTTGTTGTTTTGTGTACGCTTGAACGTAACGCATAATATGCAAAATTTTCGGAGGTGTCCATCACGGTGGTCGTTATCAATAAGGGCTTGAAGCATTTTCTTGAGGTTTTTATTAACTCTTTCCGTGAGATGAGGTTGTGTGTAATATGGGTTGGGGAAACGGTGATCGATTTGCCATTGTTTGCATAGTAATTTCATTTGTTTAAAAGTAAATTTGGATGCGTTGTCACTAATAAGAACTTTCGGGGATCCGAATCAGCAGAAAATCTGGTACTCGAAGACTTCCACAACTTTGTGGCTTTTAGCACTACTCATTGGGAAAAGTTCAACCCATTTTGATAATTGATCAAATACGACAAATAAAAGTTGGTTGGATTTCTTACTGTTAGTTAGGGGTCCCATGAAATCTATAGAAATTTGTTCGAAGACTTTAGTAGGGGGGTGTATTGCTTATTGTTGTCCGAACGGTAGAGTGTTGGCAGCGTTAACTTCTTAAAAATCTTACCAGACATAATGTACTGGCTGATTTCCTAATTTATTCCATGCCAAAATGCTCTTTGTTTGATTTTGAGAAGAGTTTTTGTTCTACTAAGGTATGCACACTCTGGTGTGTCATGGAATAAATACATATATCTTCTCGCATGCTTGGCGTAATGACTGATACAAAATACAAGTATTTGGCTGGTAATCTTCTTTCGCTGATATCCCCGGTTGGACTAAGTGATTAGATCTCGAATGGGGACTGGTAAGGGCATTGTTGGTTTCCATTAAGTTCTGCGTTTCGCTGATTGGAGCATTTATGTTTTTTCTTCTAGTAGCATCTTATTCATTTCTATTAGCAGCATTTTCCTGTTTGCTGCTAAGAGTAATTTTTACAGTGCTGTTAGAAGCATTTTCTTCAATGATGCTGCTAGGAGCGATTTGGTGAGAATGCAAGCTATTCTGCGTCTGGTGCGTTCAAGGTCGTTCCCGTGAACTTTGACCACGTGAATCTATATTTATGTCAGTTTTCTGACTTTTCGAAGGCAAAGGCTCGTGTCGGGGTCGACTACCTATGTTAGTGTTGCTAACAGGGAGCAGAAGTGTGAGCGGGGCCACTATGAGGTCAGTGACTGCCTCATCAGCATAATTGGATTCATCGGTGGAATGGTAGTGAGCTGAGGCAAGTTCCTGTCTTGGTCTGATTCTGACCACCACCACCACTTCTCTCCAGTCATCACACTTATCATCGGTTTACCTTATAATGCAGATTAAGTTATGTATATCATTTACTTTAAGTCTGTTAGTATGTCCAATACAATTATCTTCTATTTCTGAACACCTTTGTCAAATGTCATTCGGGTCTCCTCTATAAATAGAAGCCACGATTGCCATTCCCTAACGCATTTGGATCCTAGATGGTGGACTGTGACCGTCCACATCCCTCTCTCCTATTCTCCCCAGATCAGACCGCGACGGTCCCTTGACACTTGTGACTGTGACGAGGTTCATGAACATGATTTCTTGTATTTCATTTATATGCTATTATAATAAATAAACTTTCTTATTTAATGTAAAAACCGAATTAGAAGCTCTCCGAACCCTTATTGGCATAAGTCTTGCACCTATCGATCTGCTCTAGGCTCGCATACCTTATAGGCAATGGGTGATCAAACCCTACCTTACGTTAAAGAATATTATCCTCAATGACATATTCTGAATTGTATTGTGTGGAAGACTTTTTTATTTTCTGAATTATTTCGTTTATTTCAGTATCCGATTGTTGTTGTGCTTATAGTTTTTGTACTGTCAATTGCTCAATAATTGCTGCTGTGAACGGTGTTAACACAAGATCATCTCCGTCGTGGAGATAGTCTGGCTCATCTTTCGGAGGTAGGACAGGAGCTCAAGATAACGCGTCCGCTTCTATGATCTCCTTTCAACGTCGAAAAATGATGTCAGCATCCCATGAGTTTATTATAACTGCCCATCGTTCTAATTTGTGCTTTTCGTCTTTCATCTTCTTTAGAAATTGAATTGCTCTGTTGTCTGTTTCTATTGTAAATTTGTGACCTTCGATATACTGGCGGAATTTGGTGTATGCATAAATAATTTCGAAGAGTTCTTTTTCGTATATGTGCGCTGAACGTTCCGATTTCTTAAAAACTCGACTAGTGCAGACAATAAGGCAATCTCTTTCACCATATGGTTGACATAGAACAGCTCCACATCCGATTTCACTTGCATCAGTCTTCATAATGATTGGTTTTGAGTATTAAACGCTTCTTAATGTAACATCTTCAAGTATTCATAGTTTGAGTTTTTCAATTGCTTTTTCTTGTTCTTTTCTCCATTTCCAAGAAGTACCTTTATTGAAAAGTCTGCCCAAGGGTTCGCCAATAGTGGCTAAATTTTTGATAAATTCCGTGTACCATTGGGAAAGTCCGTAAAATCTTTGGACATCCTTAACATTTTTTAGATTTGGGTAGTATCTGCAAGCATTTTCTTATCTTGTTTGGTAATTCCTGTAGGAGTCAATGTGTGTCCTAAGTAAACGATTGTGGTCTTGCCGAATTCAGATTACTGCATGTTGATTGTAAGCTTAGCCTCATCTAATCTCTCTAAGACTTTTACGAGGTGTTCAAAATAAATTTCGATGTTGGGACTATATATAAGGATGTCGTCCATAAAAACTTTTGCAAAATCATCTAGGTATCCTTTGAGAAAAATCATCAAATCTTGAAAGGTTTTGGGGTTGTTTTTGAGTCCAAACGGCATAAATAAGAATTCTCATAGGTCTCGTTGTGTAACGGTGGCTGATTTGTTTATGTTTTCCTTAGAAAGTAAGATCTGCCAAAATCCTGAACGTAGGTCAATTGAAGAGTAGATGTATACATGTGGAATTGACTTTAAAATTTTTTGCATACATACCATACTTAATGCATTATCGATTGTGTGTTGGTTAATCACGGTATAGGCTATGGGAAATCTCCATTTTGCGTCTTTTTTCTTGTCAAGGCACACTGAAGCACTCCATGTTGACCTTGAGGGTCATATTTTACGATTTTTCAACAGTTCATCGACTTGTACGATAATTATTTCTTGCATGGCAGGTGAATTTTTGTACGGTTTTCTTGCATTTGGTGGACAGTGTGCATCACTGTTGTGATATGTTAGATCTGTTCTTCCATAGGACTCATCTTTTCTGAAGACGTTCGGGAATTGTGCGAGTATGCTTCTGAGTTTATTTGAATTATTTCGTCTGTAATTGACCCTTGAGTAAGCGTGTCGACAGCTAAATTGATGATGGCTTCCTCGACATTTTCTCTCAGCGTGCATATATTGAATATTTTTTCTGGTGCATTGTAAACCTTTAGTAAATTCTTGGTCCAACTTATACCAATGTCATGCTTTTTGATGAAATCTGCTTCAAGAAAGCAGGGAAATACTAAAAATTCCACCACCAGAAATTGATGTATGAGGGTTCTATCACCAAATTTAAAGTATATACTAATTTTTCCTAACGGAGTCAGCTTCGACCCGTTGGCTACATTTATTGGTTTACTCAATTTAGGGGTAAAGTCTGGATGCAATTTTCTTTCTAAATCTTATTTTCATTAATGAATATGTTGAACCATTATCTAACAGCGTAGTAATTTAATTGTAACGTTCCGTATTAAAAGAGGTGATTGGAATGATTTGCATGAAAGGGATGGGAATTGATGTAGGAAGGCAAATACTACATCTTTACGTAGTAGTTTTTTGAACGGTCTTTATTTTGATGAAACTGGTCGTCTGTTCGTTCATCTAATTGCTCATCTTTATCTTAATGTTGTTGAAAGTCTTCAGTTTGCTCATCATTTGGCTGGGTATGGGGTAGAATGTTTCATCCTCGTCGTTTATACCAAGAACGTATCCAACCAAACTAGATCATTGTTTCATCGTGTGTCCAAAGCCCCAGCATTTATGGCATTGAATCATTTTGTCAGGAGGGTTTTTCAAGCTTGCATATCTTTTTTGGTAACTTCGTTTCCGGTTTTTAGGGTTTATAGCTTGATTGGATTTTGACTTAAGGAATTGAGGCTTATCTTTTGAGAATTTTCCCTGATTGTTAAAATACTGATTCCTCAAAGCTATTGGCGGAGTTGGGAATCGGGTTGTTTGTCCTAGGCTTCGAAATGCATAGATTCCTGATCCACTGAAGTTACCCTTGCTTTGACTTTGGTCTTTTTGTTGGTAAGTCAGAGCAGCGTTTGAACTATTACCATATCTGCGAATTAGTTGGTCTTTGGCGTGATATTGAGTTTTATGAAACGGTGGGACTTGAAGTAGGGTACGGAGTACTCTTGCTTCCGCAAGCAAGTTGTTTATTATTTGGGAACAGGCGAAGATTAAATACTCAACTTTAGTGAATTGTTGGGTTAGAAATGCTTTCCGAAGTGTTGGGTAGAGAGAACGAACGATTCTGTCAAGTGTTTTCTTTGTTTGAATTTACTTCATAATGTTAATTGCTATATATATTAACTAAGAAATTAAGCATTTAAGCTGTCACTTTGTAAAAAATGTAACTCGTGCATGGTAATATCCCTTTAAGTAGGGGTACCCCATTTTGTTTTGTTAACACACCATTGGCTAAGCTTAGACAAACAGTTATTTATGTCAGCAATACCATGACCCACATCAGTACAATCCGTGTAGATTACAAGATTATCAGCGTATAGTTTGTAATGCAAATCAATAGAGGACCCAATATTATTTATAAATTGTAATGAAGAATTCGTCTGGGACTACTAGTCTATTCTAGCCTGACTTGAATTACCACTACTTTTGAGACGCAACCTACAGTAAGTAATGTACTCTAATGATATATGCGTCTTGCACCGGGATCCGTTACTCCTCTCCTCCCAGTCAAGGGTCTGCTTAACCTGACCACTAATCTATGACTAGTGTAACT
>JAQFYJ010000616.1:0-12233 GCA_034694685.1 Isotoma anglicana | reverse complement strand
TGTAACCAAGTAGCGAAAGCTGCACGTTTCAATTGTATTTGATTTGAATTTTTTTAAACAATATAACATTTTGAAATTGTATATCCAGTTTTTGTCACTACCCATTTCGACCAACTCGTCAAAACCTGTCCAAATATATAAAAATTAAAATTTGATCTTTGACCTCATTTTGTGACCTTAAATGTCATCCTGGACCATTAGAGTCTTATCTCATCTTGATCCACTCGTCAAGACCTATATACAAGAAATACATATAACTTGAAATTTTACCTTTTTGACTTGTGAACCCAATTTGCGACCTCCCTGACCTCGTAGGACAAAAACTGAACGTTGTGACAGTTGAATTTCTGACGTTTTGTAGATATGAAATCACACATTACATGATTTTTATGTATTATGCGCTTTGAAACGCGACCAGTGCGCTTTGTCGCAGCGTCCTGATTTGCAATACCGAAGGTCAAATTGACCCAACAAGTCTAACGTAAAAAACCGCATGACTAAAGGTCAATCAATTTCTGAGATAAATTGGGGACGGACAGACGGACGAACAGAGCATTCGCATAAAGTCGCTTTCGCTACTCAATAATTCAGGTTCGTATATATGCAAAGATGCAATGTTTTAATGAATCCGATTAACCATCGAAAGAAAAAAAATTCCCAAAATTGTTAACTTTAATTACATACTAACATTATTCCAAGACAAAAAACTATTTCTTAAATTCACTTTTAACGTAAAACAGAAAAATGGAAAATATTTCATTTTGATAGTTTACATCACCCCCAGGGTAGTTAAGAATGTATGGTTTCCAAATTGTTGGAATATAGTCTATGGGATGTAATCTGGAAATATGCATTGGCAGGGATTACACAATCTAGTGTTAGCCAAGGAAAAAATATGTCTTATCTTCTATCTCAGATTTAAATGCAAAAATTACATATTTTTAAATTATGTAAAAACTATAATTAGACTTGACAAGCGATCGTGCCGATGCATATATTGAGTTCACTTTCCAGTTAACAAATTTAGCCGATTTCAAAAAATTATATATCAAAATCCGAAAGTTAAGACATATATATATGTAAAAATCAGCCGGTGCGCCGGCCCGTCCTTTGTCTAGTCTGCTGATAAATTCCATAAACGGTTCATTAAAATAATTCATTAAAACCGATTTACAATTTTGGTAATCTTTAGTAATGTTCAAAATCTGAAATAGAATTTTAAGTTATTTGGAATATCCGGAATCTAAAACCTAAGCTATTGGAAAAGTTAAAGCGGTATTACTAAAACATGGCTTAACCAGAAAACAATTGCGAAAATCACTAAAAATGATTGAAAAACCAAATGGCAAGGCGAATCCTTTAAACTGTTTGAAAACCCAGAATTCTCTTTGTTCTCACTCTAAAGTATAAATTTTTTATAGTTTTAGTCTAACAATAAGTGTACGTTACTACGAATAAACAATTAAGCGGATAGCGTTGAGCGGACTCAAGTGGGTAGTATAAATTGTATTCATTCCAAGTTCCACAAAGACACTCCAAAAAATTGGTAAACAATTGACGAAATATGATTTAAGTAAAAGCTATTTTTCATTCCGGAATTTTTTTTAATACGATTTCTAAACATGGTATCCCGCCCAGCCCTGATTAGATCTGTATAATTTCTTGTCATAGGGTTTGATAAATTGAAATGTTGTCGGCGCCAGGTATTTATGCAAATAATAATAATAATATGCTACACACCTTTTACGAATTGCTTGGACTAAAAATGTAAATTATGGAATTCCAAAGTTGTCTGAAAAAACTGATAAATAAAATAGTTATATATGGTTGTTTGCTTTTTCATAGTTTCATCATGTATCATACTCTATGATGCATGATTAATGGGTTTTTATAAAAAATTGTCGTGCTATTGAAATGTCCTCAGAAAACTGGATTCTTCCATCACTGTTTCTTTTGAAGCTTCGAAATGGCTTTTTCCGGTTTAAATCTTTTCCATAAAACCACCAATCGTTTCCACTTATTGCGTATGATTTCAAATCAGTGTTGCTGCTTTGGTGTAATTTCTTGCAAAGTTTGCAAAAGGCACGTTGCATCGTATTTCGTTCATCTTTTTTAAACTGCTTGGTCCATTCAAAATATTTCATATATTCTTTTGGATGCGAATCAAGATGAAGTAAGTATTCTGCTAGTTCCTTAACAGTTTTAAAGTCTTCTACATGAATAAACGATCCATTTGGCGCCACACGGAGATAGTCTTCTTTTGTTCCACCTATTTAAAATATATAATGATCTTAATTCAAAAAAGCTGATTTATAATTCTTTGATTGTCCTCATCATAAAGTTTGGTTTGTAAATGGTTTAAAAACCAACCAAGAACAACAGGGATAGTGCCGTGTTGCAAAGGGTTGAAAAATTTCTCTGTGATATATTCTGGACTCATTGAATTTTCAAATGCCAAGTAAAATTTGTATTTAGAACCAATATATTTGTGACAGCTTGCGGCACTTTCGCAGACATCTGTTACTAAGTTTTCAGGGCACTTGAAATTTCCACATTTCCCATAAATATCTATTTTAATAAACTTCAATAACTCATCCACCAGATGTCGCCTTTTGCTTGGAGTCCAAGAACCATGACAGTTTGACACAGCCCAGGCAGCTAGTTTTTTATTCCTGTGGGTAATTAGGGAATGTTAAGTTTGAAAATATATTTTTTGTCGATCCGTTCTGATAAACATATTCATATTTTTGAAGCAAATAAATTAAAGTATGACATAATCCACCAAAATTATTTTCCAACCACCTAGACAGTTTCTAACTGAACCAGAAAATCTACTATTCGTGATTAATTTTATGGGTTGCTTATTTTCAAATTGCTCGTTTGACGCCAATAAGTTAATTTATCCACTAACCACCATAACATCATAATGTGAATGCAAAATTGATGTTTTGTGATAACGATGACATTTATTCTAAAAAAATTCATTCCCAAAATTTAAGCTATGAACGTGTCACCCCTTACACAATTCAACCGCTACTGGACATCTTTTTCCAGAACACTGTTTCCCCTAACCATGCAAAATGCCAACCTCAACAATTTAACATCAAACAACATTCTCAAAAACGTTGAACGGACTTTAGATCCCCCATCTTAGATTCCCAGGACATTAGATCCCCTGGACAATATACCCACTGGACATTAGACCCCCGGACAGTAGAACCCCACACTTTAGATCTCCGAAACCAAACATTAAGAAAACTATTCATGTACATGATTTCAAACACTTCAAAACAGATTTTAAAATAATGATGGGTAAAAATTAAAAAACTTAACAAGTATTCACAAATTAACAGATTTTACAGATTAACAGACAGGGTAAAAATTGTCAAAATAAACCTTTAAAAACGTCAAAAAATTCAAAAGTAAATGCATTTCAAATTTCTAAAATCTGTAACAATTATCAGAGTTAATTGTGTCTCAAGTCTCATTCGTCCGCTCAGATAAAAAGGAACACTCTAATATAGTTGAATTAAAATTGACCATATCACTAATACTTACTGATGTAAATAAATCATTGCCGACCCGGCACCCGTTGGCAAATTAACATCATTGTAAAATGTGTCAAATCACATGAAATTTGATCAATCAATGAAACAGGCTGATGCACAGATATTTATTGCCGTCAGTATCTGTTATGTTCAGGGTTTCTTAAATACCACTTTTTGCGAGTTATACCATCACAGTGGTATAAAACGGTAAATAACGGTATTAACTGGTAACAACTGGTAAATACCACTAGCTATGGTATTTGCTCTGGTCCTGCGCAAAAAATATTATATAAAGTATTACTGAATGTCAGAAGTGAATAAAAATAGAATTATTTCCTAAAATTATCATTTCACTCGACACTTTTTACAAAATAGTAAGATAGAACAGTAAAGTATTTTTTACGTTTAAAAGTATTTACAGATATCATTACGAAAAACTAAGGGTAAAATACTTGTATGAAAATGAAAATGACCAAATAATTTAAGTTTTAAAAACTCTTTCAAAACCATAAAACTGTAAGAAGCTTCTAATCTGCATATGAATTGCTAGCTCCAGTAGCCCCTAAATCTCTGTTTTTAGTTTTTACCAGTTTGTACCAGTTATTACCACCAAAGCACCCTGGTAAATAAGGATTAATACCACCGGTAAATACCATGTGGTATATACCACCGGTAAATACCATGTGGTATATACCATCCGAAACCCTGGTTATATTGGATTGATTTGTAGCGGAGATGAATAGTCTACAGGTCGAAATGCGCAAGGCTTGAGTTGTGATTTGGGGCTTTTATGATTTCATAAAATTCGTAAAAGTAGTAAATAAATTGTTACTTAAGGAAATAAATCGTACTCATGAAAGTTCATATCAAATTTAACTTTTGTAAGTGGTATCGGTTCCGGTATGATTTGACCATATTGTACTGCAATATCCGCATCGTGTCGATAAGAAAATGTCCAATTGAAAACATGAGGTCGTATACTTCCCGGCCGATTCACCTGCCTGTGTGAGTTTTGTGGAGATTCGAAAAGATAAAAAATCCAACGCTGTAAAGGTGATACCCGAAATGATGGATGCATCGAGTCGCTATATTATATCGTATGAAAGTAGAGTTGTATTGTTAGGTTAAGCTTCTAAATGAAATGTTGGGATTTTAATTTAAAATATATAAACAAAATACTAACGGCGAAGCACCATAAATGACGACAGCATCACTTGAGTTCAGTTTTGTCTTGTTCAATGTGTATTCGCATTTAAATTCACAAAAATCCATTTTACTAACATTTCGTTGTACGAGACAGTAATCTTCTAGAGTTTGATCGGGAGACTCACTCCAGATTAGTATCCTTTTCGAATTTTCATCCTTAAAATGCGAATATTTTTTAAATTTATTTTTTAATGACGTTTCATGTAAATTTAAATTTAAAAATGAATTACAACTTACATCACGGTAGCTTTTGAGGGACCGTGAATCAACCATTAGACGTTTATAGGGTTTCAATGTTATATATGTTTCAAATGAGTATTTGAAGCTTAATCCAACTAGCAAATTGAACGATATAAATACGAATATGTTTAAGTGTGTGAACCGTTTATACAAAACAACGGTCATTTTTTTAATTAAAAAAAACTTAGCTGACAAAAAATAGCCAAAGTATAACAAACACGTTTACTTTAAATCTGGGAAAGCAATACACCGTAGATATGAAACAAATTATAAATTTTACAAACGGATTTGGCAAATTTTGTAAAAGAAGAGACATAAAACGTTCGAACTGACATTAAAAAATTTAACTAATGTAGCTTGGAGGATTTAAGTAGAATAGCAAATTATGATAAATAGTGCAAAAAAATCCACGAGAGAAACTAAACAAAGTAATCGATGACTTTCGAAACGAAAGCGTTTTAAACGTCTTGTTCATTGTTAAAGTGTTTTTAAATTTTTATCTCTGCATATAATGAGGTAGATTGAAAGTAGAAAATGTTCTACTGCACAATTCTTTATTGTAGATTAGTAACAAATAAACAATACTTATTTGTGACAATATTTTTGTTATATGAGACATTATTTTTTTATTTTTAATCAACTTAATATTATTCTTTCTTGTGGTTTTGTATTTCAATTCTATCTTAAGGTTATTTCTCCGATATGTTCTTTTAGGAATTTCCTTCGAGATTGAAATCGACGATAATAAAGCGGTAGTCATATCTTTGCTTTAACTGACGCATGTTTTGTTTTTCAAAATGTTGCAAGGTTAGGCTCATAATACCGAAAGTTTTTGAAAAATTTAGACTTTTCCGGGTATTTTTTTTAAACGTTTCTGTTCAGTCCTTACTTCACTTTATGATAATCTGTATTAACATGTTTGTGTGATTTCTGGTCTGTCTCAAATTCCCATTCTGATTGTAACTATTCATGCTGATTTAATTAACATGGTATTTTATCTTTAGACTTGCTGGATCTTTCTAGTAATTATGTATTCATTTCGTGTCCAGCTAAGTATTCTTTTATAGTGTATCTAAACAATGTTAACAGTCCTCGATTGTTGGGTGTCAGAGAAACTTGCCCTTGAAATTTTATTATTCCATTGACTTAAGTTACTATTATTAAATTACTATTTCTCTTTTGTATCAGTTTGCCTCTTGCCTACTTTTTTTCGTGCTTGTCTGCCTCTACTCCATCCTAAGATTAGCTATAGGGACTTGAAGTTGAAATGCACTACAATTTCAGACAGTTCATATGAATCATGCAAAGTCGGTTTAATTAAGGAATGGCGGATGACTCCGGTGAATTCCAAATTATAATGGTGGAGACATTACTATATACAAAATGTTTTCTTGAACAGGGGCAAATAAAATTCTACAAAACCATCTCCAAGATCGGGTTGTAGTTCTGATCTATTATTCTGAATTTCCAGTTATTTAACCTGAAATGTTTTTGAAGCTTCCACTGGAAATCTAAATAACAGTGATTTTTTCTTCAATTTATCATTGTAGGAATATATTATTTAAATGCGTTAAATCCATAATCTAATGTATTGAGGTCTAAAATGTATTTTTTGTAAGCTTGAATATGCCAGTTTTATTCCAATTTTATGTATTAGATTTTAAACATGTATAAGAATCATTGAACAATTAGCTGAATACCTCGTTTTAAAGTAACTTCAATAAATTATGCAATGCTTTGCAATACAATCATTATATTTATGTGGAAGAATATCTCATTGCGATAAATGTGAATAGACATCAATACATTTTATAAAACTTTGTAGGTTCTATGTTCTAATCCTTAATAATATTAGTTTCATTCTAAACTTTTACAGTTTTGTAAACTAAAAAAATACCTTTCCGTCATTCCAATATTAATTAAAACTGTTCATTGAGCTTTTGTTATGCGGTTTTAAAACCCGTAGAATATTTTGTAACGGCAGAAATTTCTGTCGTTCCATTGGAAATAATTATTTTACAAAAATTTCCAAGTTAATTAATTCAAGTTTAAATTTAATATAAAAAGCATTGGAGACATACATTTTCCTCTCCCATTACCTATGACAGTTTGCATTCTGGGGTATTCTCGGGAGAAGTCCCGCACTCAACACACAAGCTACTTTTACTACTTGTGTAGAGAGTGTAGTTTTTCCCTAAGTCCAAGTCAGCCCGTAATCAGTTCTGAGTTTTACCATGTTATGGGATCAGGCTTCAGTACCGTGGTCTGAACTATGACACTCTTAAGGTAGCCAAATGCCTGGTCATCTAATTAGTGACGCGCACGAATGGATTAACGAGACTCTGTGGGCAACATTACCAGTCACTACCTACGGAATAGCCTGTAGGTACGGAAGAGAGTTTCTAGGCAGTTGGCAGGGATGGGATAATGAATTAATTTAGTAATTTGAATTATTAATGAATGAAAAATTTCCGAGTAATTTAAAATCTAATTAATAATTAATTAAAAATTTCAAATTAATTCAGAATTAAATGATTAATTAATTATAAAGTTCAATTAATTCATATTTCAATTAATAATTAATTAAACCTTTAAAATAATTGATAATTTAATTAATAATTGGTAATTTATAGGAACGAATTAATAATGGTTAATTTAATTCAATCGAAATGAAAATTTTTTTAGCATTGGAAATTTGCTTTGTGCATTTCAGTATAAATTTTGTTTTGTATCCTAAAAATCGTTTATATAATAACTAGCTGCATATATTTGAAAAATATATTGACAATTAGTTGAAATGTATACATATACTTACAACTTTTAAATTAAAAATAATTAATTATTAATTTAATTATTTTTCATTCTAATTTAAATTGTCAATTGAATTAAAATTTTCAATTGAAATAATTGGTAATTGTTAATTCAATTAAAATTTCAAAAAGCTATAATTATTAATGGTTAATTGAATTAAAATTGAAAGTGGGAATAATTATTAATTAGTAATTTAATTAGATTTTTTGGAAAAGTAATGTTTAATTAAAAATTCATTAAATTTTAATTGAGAAATAATCATTAATTATTAATTCAAATATTTAACCATTAATTGGCACAACCCTGGCAGTTGGTTTACTATTGTAAAGCATAGATGCATATAGTATTTTAGGTAGATATTTAATATTAGGTAAATTTAGGATTTTGTCAAAAAAGTGACTATGGCTATTTTAGCATAAAACGCTAAGGAGGATTTAGCCATAGTGTCACTTTTAAGGAAATCAACAATTAGCATAATGTTGGGTTAGGCTATGGGAATGTGTCATTCGCTTCCTATAGAAACTATAGGGTAAAACTTCCTAGGGGATTTTCTACGGGATACTGCATCTACTCATCCAACAGACTAAGACAAGGGACAGGACCAGGGAATCCACCAATCGGAAGAAGAAGTCGATGACCAGGACTTTTTATCCAGCAGTCTGTCCCACTTCAAGGAAGGATCAAAGCTTGCTAGAGCTACCCAACTATGATAGTTGGGTTGGTAAGATACCGTACCATAGCACTGGTAAGATGGAAAAAATTAACATGGGTAAGATAGGGAATATTAACATGGGTGAGATAGGGAAATAGCATGGGTAAGATAGAAATCGATAGGATTAGTAAGATAGGGAGTAATAGCATTGATAAGATAAGCTTTAGAACATTGGTAAGATACAGTACAATAACATTGATAAGATAGGGAATATTAACATGGGTAAGATAGGATTACTAAGATAGGGAGTAATAGCATTGATAAGATAAGCTTTAGAACATTGGTAAGATACAGTACAATAGCATTGATAAAATAGGGAATATTAACATGGGTAAAATAGAGAAATAGCATGGGTAGGATAGGATTAGTAAGATAGGGAGTAATGGCTTTGATAAGATAAGCTTAATAGCATTGGTAAGATAAGCTTAATAGCATTGGTAAGATAAGCTTAATAGCATTGGTAAGATACAATACAATAGCATTGATAAGATACAATACAATAGCATTGATAAGATAGGGAATGTTAACATGGGTAAGATAGGGAAATAGCATGCTAAGGATAGGGAAATGGCATGGGCGAGGGATGACCTTTTGACCTTATTCACATTTCAAATGATTTAAAATGACCTATAAATTGTATAAACCAAATTTCATTACTGTAGCCCCATTGGTAAAAAATGCCCCCTGGAGGGTGACCGTGTGACCTGATTAACATGCCTAAGGCCTGACCCTAAGGTATTCACTCCGTGTACCAAATTTCGTGACCGTAGGTCATTTTGCTACTACACCGAACTTGTTCCCTTTGGGGGGGGCAAGGGGGCTTACTAGTTTTCAACTGCCGACCCTGTTTGTTGCCAACGGTGGTGGTTAAAGTGAAAGAGTATCTAACTTTTACTCACTTTATGAGTTGCCTGTGTTTGGGACGTTACATTTAGTTTGCTTCTGGGGCGAATATGAGACGGAGAATTCGAGGAAAAAAAACCAAGGTTGAAATGGTAGGTAGTTGAACTATCACTACCCCAATGATATTCCCTTATAATTTATAAATATGTTGTAGGCTGTATTGATAATACGCCTATATTTAATACTGCCGAGGCCATATTGAAAATTTTCCTCCGATTCCATTCATGCCTCAATTGCTTCTTGCTTGTAAAGTTTTAGTTTTTGTCAACTGAATTTTAAAATTTAAGTGACCGTCCTTTTTGAACGGATAAAACCGGAAAAATTTTGCAGTTTATTTAAAATAAAAAGTCTCATATTTCACAATATAATAAAATTAAAGTCTTGCCGTCTGTAACATTTTGTCAGCGTTTCAAAATTGAATAAAATTGTTACTCTCTTCAAAGTTAAAAGAGCGACTGAAAAAAATGAATACCGCCAGGGCAGAGTAGAATTTAATTAAACAATTTTATGTATATAATTTTCGCAACAAGCATTGTAGAAATGAAAATGAAAGTGTCTAAATATAACAACGCTATTTAAAAATAAAAAGTTTTCATATTATTTTTGACAAAATGCAGCAAACACTTTCATGAGTAATGTAAAACTTTCATATAATTTTCAATTGTTTTATTGCTGGCATTGCAATACTTCAAACTCTTCAAATTCATTTACAAACAAGCTAGTTCAAACTCAAAACTCCATACAATAGTAGCATAATTATAGTGAGTTCTAGAAAGCTTGAAGGTAAATCGCTCAGACTTGCTGGTTTAAGTGTTTTCTTTTATAAAAGCTGCATTATTTTAAAAATAAAGATTTTCAAAATTTACTTTAACAGCACCAAAAATTACCATGCGTTGGCACTCTTTGATGGCACTCCTTATCTGGGTCATCCTAACTCTATGCATCCTTAACATAATTCAATTTCATTTTTCAATAAAGAATTACGTTAACATAACTTTGGACTCCAGCAAAGAGAAGAAAATGTTACAATTTCGATCTCAAACAAAGCAAAAGGATGATGAAGCAAAAACAGCGACCTATCCTTTGTCAAAAATTTTGAAATCGGAATTCACAAAAGAACAAATGCAAAGTGGGAAATTAATTGTCGAACAAGATGATGAGCGCATAATCAAATATATTCAAGAAAATCACTTAATTACCCCTCCAACTCATGGACTTCTCAATACCGCTACGTACAAGTATTCCATACAAAGTGCATCTAAATTATGGGAACAACAAGAGCTTTTTCGTTATGTACACAAAACATTAAATTATAAGGTGAGAAGTTGAATAATTAGCACCGACATCTGATTAACTTTAAAATTTGGGTACAAATGCACCCTCGTGCTTAGCAATACACACAAATATATATTAATACACATTTGCAGCTTTAAAAACTATATTTTACTGTTGAATCCAACAAATTAACATTAAAATTAACAAATTAACAGCGCGGAGGTTTCTACATCGAATGTGGGGCAAATGATGGGGAGTTTTTCTCGAATACACTACCCCTGGAGTTGGAATATGCCTGGAGAGGACTTCTTATTGAAGCTGATCCCAAACCATTTGAAAAGTTAAAAAAACTAAAGCGAAAAGCTTGGCTCGTACAAGCATGCCTATCAACTAAATCATTTCCAATCTCGGTATGGTGAACTTTCATTTGTTATTAACACAAAAAAGGGCAAACAGCTCTGGAAATTTTAGATATTATTCGAAATATGCATAATTTACATGACCGGATATTTAGGTAAACCATATTGCACTGCACATTTTAAAAATAATCAATAATGCTATTTCAAAGTCTGTGTACTTCTCGGTTCTTTTTATTACAAGGATTGTGAGTTGAGTTTTTTAGATTTTTAAGAATACAAACAAAACGGATTGTGAGTTGAGTTTCTATGTGTATGTGTAGCCAATCCAACGGTTATAAATTTACTATCTAATACCACAAACGCCCATTTACGCAGTCTTCATACTTTTTAAGTTCAAGGTTTTTTAGGTTTTTGTTTCATGCAGAACGTTTTGGGTTTTTGTTCCTTATTAAGAAGCGGAGCTTCTTTATGGTTTTCACTGCGTACATCTGTCCGTCCGTCTGTCTGTCTCCCACTTTATTCGAGAACAGTTTGACATATCAGGACGAAACTTGGTTGGTATACATGTTCTTGACCCCAAAAGCTTTCTTGAGTTCGAAGATGTGTCCTGTAGGACCGCCCCCAAGGTCACAATAAAAAGGTCATTTTAGACCAAAAGTTAAAGATAGGGAAATTTTTTTCTGAAATTGTTTCTCCTCTACCAAAGATTTCATTAGATGACCTATAGGGACCCCAAACGACAACTCCCAGGGGGGGCATCTTGAGGCACACCCCTCGAAACTTCTTAACATAAGCAAATGGGGTATCGCCGAAAAGCTTAGGGTTTATGTAAAACAAAAGTGATAGTAAAAATTTGAAATATTAAACCATCGGCGCGAAAATTCAATATTAATTTTCGTCGGAAAGGTCTATCATCATGAAAATTGGTTTATATGGTCTATAGAAAATACAAATACGATTAGAATTTAAAAAATTAAAATTGCAGCGCGAAAATTTAAATTTTCTTTCTAAAATACTTTCGAATGAAACAAATTCGATTCAGACGATACAAATTCGATTCAAACGATAAAAATTTGATTCAAACGATACAAATTCGATTCAGACGATACAAATTCGATTCAAACGATACAAATTCGATTCAAACGAAACAAATTCGATTCAAACGATACAAATTCGATT
>JAQFYJ010000615.1:0-12236 GCA_034694685.1 Isotoma anglicana | reverse complement strand
AACTTTATTTAGGGTGAATTGACTATAACACCGGAGATGGAAGACCTCGGAAACGCACTTTTCTTGGATCAGGTACCTCCTTCATGGACAAAGAGGGCTTATCCATCAACCTTAGGATTAGGGTCATGGTATGCAGACCTTCTACTGCGAGCTCGAGAATTGGAAACTTGGTCAACTGACTTCTTCCTTCCTCCTGCCGTTTGGTTAGGAGGATTTTTCAATCCTCAATCATTTTTAACTGCTATTATGCAGAGCACTGCTCGAAAGCAAGAGCTTCCTCTCGACAAGATGTGTCTTCAATGTGACGTGACAAAAAAGACTCGAGAAGAATACACGTAGGAGAATATTTATTAATTAGCATATTAATTTTTAATTTTCATCTTCATGGCAGAATGACTTTAATATATTTTTGTCACCAGATCTGCTCCAAGGGAAGGAGCCTGCGTTCATGGACTTTACATGGAAGGAGCTCGTTGGGACATTAATACGGGATCAATATTTGAGTCAAAATTGAAGGAATTGTACCCTCCTATGCCTGTTGTCTTGTTGAAAGCGATTACACAAGATAAAGCGGATACCAGAAACATGTATGAATGTCCAGTTTACAAAACAAGAATGCGAGGTCCCACTTACGTATGGACTTTTAATCTACGAACTCGTGAAAAACCTTCTCGGTGGGTTTTGGGTGGCGTCGCAATCCTATTGCAAGTCTAGTAATCTTAATTCGAAAAACTAAATCATATAAGCGGTGCTATACTTAACAAAACAATCAACAATGTGATCAGAGAACTAATAAACTTTAAAATAGTAATGATATTAAATATGCGATTGAATCACAATAAATTGAAATGAAACAATGCAAAAAACTTGTACTTGACATATTACATTCTAATGAGGTGTGAACGATTTCATTGTTTTAAGTGTTTTACTTTCACTTGATTCATAATAATAAATGGTTAACAAGGTTAAGTTAAAAGAATATTTAATTAACATTATTGTAATTATTATCTCTTGTATTATTTATTGTCTGTGATTTTGGAATCTATCATACCTAATTTGTTAGAATAGATAAAACAACAAAAACATCATGCCTGCTTCCACTGCACTCAGCGGTAGAATTATAGGAATAATTGTCAGAAAATTACAACTAAATTCAGTTCTGTTAGCGTTGCAACTTGTATGGATTTTCGCAGTATTCTTTTTCATATTGATTAGTACTCATCCAGAGTCTAATCCTGAGATACCTTTTATACCGAAACCAAGTGCTCTAGGACAGTGGAGTGGACCACCGGAAATACAGCCTCGAATGCGACCGGGTGAAATGGGAAAACCCGTAATCTTGGATAACTCCACTCTTGAAGCTCAGAAATCTTTAATTGAAGAGCTTAAAAATAAATTTGGGTTTAACCAATATGTTTCCAACCAAATCAGCGTTCGGCGTAGTCTACCTGATGTTCGAGATGACTGGTGAGTTAAAAGTTTTTACCTTGTGGTTTTCCAAAATATAAAGATTTTCAGGACTAATATGTATTTTCCAGGTGTAAAGTTTCCGGTCGCCACACTCCTAAGACAAAGACATCTATTATAATAACATTTTATAATGAAGCCTTCATTACATTCGTGAGATCCATTCACTCCATTTTGGATAGATCTCCATCTGAGTTAATTGAAGAAATCATTCTAGTTGATGATTTTTCTGACTTAAGTATGATATTATTGCGAATTTCTATATACATATTGGGTAAAAGAGTTTATGTTTAAACCAACAATTTATAACTTTGTGACTTTAGCGGAGCTCAAAGATCAACTGGAACTTTATCTGAAACCTTATTCAAAAGTCAAGATAGTCCGAGCACCTCGACGATTGGGTTTAATTCAAGCAAGACTTCTCGGATTCGAACTTGCCAAGGCTTCAATTATAACGTTTTTAGATTCTCATATTGAGTGTACAACAGGTCGCCCAAGAACCTAACCTTGATGAAATTAGATTTTTCCATATCGAACTACATAATGATGGTAAATATGGTAAATATTCGCAGGTTGGCTTGAGCCCCTTATCGATCGGATTGAGAAAAACCCAACGGTAGTTGCAACACCGGTAATTGATCGGTAAGACTTTAATAGAAACATATTAACCTTAGTTGATTATTATAGCTGATGAATACAGGTGCGTGGGTGTTAATCTTGATGATATTTTATCTTATTTAGAATAAATCCCAACACCTTCGAGTACACTGCATTGTCTACAACCACAAGCGATTTGGGAGGATTTAATTGGAATTTGATGGCAAGTTATTGTGATAACCTTTTCGAACTATTTCGAAATCTATGATAGAATCAAAAATAAGGAATAATCTCTCGTTCTCGTATCGTTATTCTATGGAAGTCTGCAAGGTCATAAAGTCTTAATTAAACTTCATTTTTTTCGCAATTAAAATTACAGTTTATTTGGAAAGGCATCACTTCACGGGAAAAGGCCCTTGTTAACCACCCAGCAATGCCAATGCCATCCCCAACAAACGTTGGAGGAATTTTTGCAATAAGTAAAGATTTTTTCATTAGATTGGGTAAATACGATCCAGAATTTCAGATTTGGGGTGGTGAAAATATGGAACTTTCCTTTAAGGTATTGTGGCATCATAAGACCGTCCTTGGACGAATATAAACTCATTCGTATTTTTAGGCTTGGATGTGCGGTGGATCTATAGAATATATTTCATGTTCCAGAGTGGGACATATTTACAGAGAACGTCAAACATATAGGAAGCAAATGAATGATAGTTTTCTCAAACGCAATTTGGTTCGAGTCGCAGTTGTCTGGATGGATGAGTATGCTCGCTATTATTACCAGCGCATTGGATGGCATTTGGTACAAAAATATCATTTGGCAAATAATGATTAACTAAATTATAGACATTATGCAATTATTGTTAATTCCAGGGAGACTTTGGAGACGTGTCAGAAAGAAAGGCTTTAAGACAACGTTTGAACTGTAAATCTTTTGAATGGTATCTCAAAAATGTGTACCCAGACATGTTCAACCCTAAGTACAATACACTAGCGGATGGCGAGGTTCCATAATTTACATCTTGGTTAGGTCCATCCTTCACATGATACTAATTTATTCATTTCTTCATCGCAGATTCGAAACTTGGGTGAAGGAGGAAATTTCTGTCTAGATTATAGTTTGAAAGACTGGGGAAACCCAAAAGTATCTGTAAAGCCTTGCACCGAAATGGGCGATACTCAAGTAAGTTTATCATAAATATGATTTCTTCCAAATATATATACTGGATAATAATATCAATGCATAAATTAGGTGAATTTTTTAAATTAGGTATTCTGGTATACTACAAAGCATGAACTAAGGATTGATGATCATTGGTATGAGATAAAGCTACCGTCTACCGTTGATTCCCTTTTTGATGTTATTTTTTAATTTTCTAGTTTGGACTATTATGGCACAGCAGTTCTCACGTACTGGTGCCATGGGGCACTTGGCAATCAGGAATTTTTATTTGATGAACAGGTGAAATAAAAGTCACTTTTAGTCTTATAATTTGATTTAAAAAAATATTATGACTTTTTTCTAGACGGCAATGATTCATCATCCGAATACCTATAAATGTATGGGAATAGTAGTAATCCAAGATAGTGCGTTTTTAACAATGGAAAAGTGCAATGAAGGCAAAGAAAATCAGAAATGGAGACTTCAGAACTTCAAGAACAAAGCCTATTTGCAATAATTAATTTTAGTATAATTTAAAAAAGTTACACCTAATAATATAGGTGAGTCTCATATAAAAGGGAAATTATGATACGGCTACTTATTTATCAGGTTTAGAAATGCTTCCATTTAAACTTTAAAAGTTTTGTAACAATCGTCTAATAGTAGAAAGTTGACTTGAACAATTAATTACCATTGCATTCATGTATAAACATTCATTTTCCAAAGGAAATGAAATTATTTTTTCAAAACAATATTGACCACTAATTTGCTTGCAGTTTAATTATTACATTTTAATTTAAGACCATGTTTCTTTTAAAATCAGCAGTTATTTTGCATTTATGCACTTCTGTAGCACTTGCAATCGAGCATAATCACGATAACCTAATAGTCAACGAAGGTGTTGGCAAAAATGACCAGGAATCTTCCGATTCACTATTATCCCTTACACCCAGCAGTTCTTTAAAATCAGACCAACTGGAAAAAGAGTATTTGAGTAAATTAAGGTTAGGTGAATATGGGCGTGGAGTGAAATTGGATATAACTGGAGAAGAAAATCGAACTAAAGAAGCACTGTTCGATAAGTACGGATACAATCTGTATGTTTCTGATCGAATTTCAGTTCATAGAAGCCTACCCGACTTTAGGGATGAATGGTAAGTTAATTAAAAAATCAATTATAATGATTAAAATTAAAAGCAATGTGAATTTAATCGATACATGTAGGTGTAAAGTACCAGGTCGGTACAATCCATCAACTCCGACATCCATTATTATAACATTTTATAACGAAGGTTTCTCAACCTTTGTTCGGACCATTAACTCGATTCTGGAACGATCACCACCACATCTTATAAAAGAGATACTCTTAATAGATGACTGTTCAGATTTTGGTACTTTTCAAAAGAACGATAAACTAAGCCATCTTTTAAGTTTCAAAAATAAACTCCAAGTTTTATTTATTTCAGACGATCTTAAAGAAAAACTGGAAAAGTATTTTGAGCCGTATGAAAAAGTAAAAATTATTCGATCCCCAAAACGAATTGGGCTGATAAAAGCTAGATTACTCGGATTACAATATGCATCTGCCCCAATTATAACCTTTTTAGATGCTCATGTTGAATGCACTACAGGTACTTTTAGAAAACTAAATTAGATACTTAAAAAAATCTCCTATGTTTATACAACCCTAATTGTAAATGGGTAGGATGGCTAGAGCCTTTGATAGACCGGATTGAGCAGAACCCACAAGTTGTCGCAACTCCAATAGTTGACTGGATAGATGCTGACACTTTTCAATATAATGTTACCTCATCGACTGCACCTGACCTAGGAACTTTTAGCTGGGGCTTGTTTGTAAGTACCATTGCCTTATATTGGAAATAAGACTGGAAAACTTATGATAATTTAAAATTCGTTTTAGTTCGAGTGGAAACCTATAACCCCTAGAGATAAGAGTCTTGTAAGCCATCTGGCTGAACCAATGCCCTCAGCGACTAATGTCGGAGGTCTATTTTCAATTCAACGAGAATATTTTGAAAAATTAGGATTATATGACCCGGAATATGAAATATGGGGCGGTGAAAATTTAGAATTGTCTTTCAAAGTTAATAACAAGGAATTTTATTACTTTCCATTAGAGAATATATAGTCAATATTCAATGACTTTCCATAGATAGATTATTTATAAATTGAAGCTTTAAAATGGTTTGACTATTTCTAGACTTGGATGTGTGGAGGTTCCCTAGAGTATATTTCTTGCAGTCGAGTTGGACAGTAAATTCTTCTTTTTTTTCTAAAAATAATAGAATTAATTCAAAATTTACAGTCTTAGTTTTATTCCTTAATACCCTTTGCAACTATTACAGCGTTTACAAATTGAGAGCAACCTACAGACAGACGCTGAATGACGACTTTTTAAAAAAGAATCTTCTAAGATTGGCTGAAGTATGGATGGATGAATATAAGGAATTTTATCATAGAAAACTATTCTACAATTTGGTAATCAAGCTTAATAATTTTCAAGCAAAATTGATTAAATTATTACGAATGAACTAGGTAATTGTTATACTCGAATTTAGGAAGATTTTGGTGATGTATCAGAACGAAAAGAACTAAGAAAACGATTAAACTGCAAATCTTTTGATTGGTATGTGAACAACGTTATCCCCGAATTGCTCAATCCGAAATATGGTGTTGTTATCGCAGGGCAGGTTTGTTCATTTTACTGTATCGTTTGATAATTCAAAATAGGTCTGTTCACCTTTATATTTGTATATTATATTACAAAACAGATAAGAAATATGGAAGAACCTAAATACATGTGCCTGGATATCCCTTTCCTCAAATCGGTAACAGTCTTCCCTTGTCATGACGCAGGAGGCAATCAGGTGACAAAATTCATTTTAAATATTTTACTAACCCAAATCCATCCATAAATACGACTGCTAATTTTTAATCTAATAAATTCATTAATTCATATACAGTATATCTGGTACACTACCAACCTTGAAATTCGAAATGAGGTTCATTGCGTTGATTATAATGGTTATCAAGTCGTCAGTGTAAGATGTCACGGAGAGAAAGGCAATCAAGCTTTCGTTTATGATAATTCGGTAAGAAAGTTAAACTCATCTCATGACCAATAATCTTCTCTTTCCATTAATATGTTTCACTTATCTGATAGACGGGAACATTTTACCATCCTAAAAGTGATAAGTGTCTTTCCATGAGTCCAGATGAAACAACTTATTACAATTGGAAACTCGACATGGAAAAGTGTTCAGGAAAGAATTCACAATCTTGGATTTTCGAAACATATGAATCAAGAAGACCAAATTACGATTTTATCAATGAATAGTAACAATTTATATAGTTGATATTTATAGTCTTGCATTAATAATCATTGTTAAAATGTGAATTCAAGCTCTACAGCGTTCTTTTATTTCATTTTCCTTATCATCAATACTGCTATAAATTAAAATTCATGATCATAGTAGGAAGAGTTTAGAAATTAACTACGGCTTATTTATGAAGTGATTATTTAAAACTTTAATCTCTGCTTACTATAAAAACCTAGGTAGTAGTAGCAACTTCATAACAACAATTTAATATATTTCATAGTCCTCAGAGTCCTCACACTGGCTCATTCAACCTGATTCATATAAGCTTCTTTCTTAATTCAGCTACATATTACATCATTATTCACACACGTCACATGAAGTCATTTACTAACGTTTAAATTAAATAATTAGAGCTTATGGTATCTTAAAAATACGAAACTGAGCAATCTGCCACACTATAGATGTCATAATAAACACTCCATCAGAAAGGACGAGAGTTGGTCACATACCATTCTTTTAAGATATATTGCGATTCTTGATTCTCTAAGAAGTCTCCATTGCTTCTTCAGCATCAACATCTGCTTCGATTTCAGCCTCGTCTTGATCTTGACCATTTACCTCCAATTCAAACTCCTGAAGTTCTCCCGTTTCTATAATATTTTCATTGGAGCATTATTTGCATTTTATTTGCTTGTACAGTGGAATAATTATGACTATTATTTATAAAAATGTTTACCATCAACTTCAGTCAGTCCCAAAACTGTCTTCATTGGAAGTCCAGCAACACTCTCCTTGAATCTCTCCACTTCCTCATCATAAATTTTTATGAACGAGTCCCCAGGGTTTGTACAGAAGAGATCTTGGAAGTGTTTGTATATTTCTACAGCTTTAAGTCTAATTGCTAATGCTTTTGCTTCAAATTGTTCCTGTGAAGAAAAAAAAACAAGAGAATAAGATTGTGTGTACTCATGTTACACATAATTCATCATTAGCTGTTAGATATTTTAAGAACTTAGAATTACCTTTTGTTCCTCATCGAGTCCCCATACTTCTACATTTCCCACGTAACATCTCAACTGTAATAGATACCAATCATATCATTCATTACTATTTACGTCAACTATAATCAACAAGTAAACTGTAAAGAATTACTTACCCTTTTAACTGTCTCAACAACTTCGGTATGCTTTTTCAGCATTAATGCATTAAGCTGGTGACCTTCAAGCCTTTCCAACAATTCAATAGCTCTATCGCAATCCGCAGAACTAACGTTGAGACATCCAACAATCTCACCAATTATTTCAATAACTTCTCCTTCCAGCCGCAACGACCTAGATTTAGTTAAGCAAATTGTATTATTGTTCAAATGTTAAAAAATATAAAACTAAACTACCCCTCCTTTATGATTGACATTTTGACAAAAGTAGTGTCTATTTACTTGATTTGAATATTTCTTTTCTCTCTAGCCTTGATTTCTTCAATGTTCACATCTTCGAGTGTCTCCGCAGTGCTATTAATTATGTCTTGAGATTCAATATCACCTTTTGCAAGGTCTGTCTTTAATTTTTCGACATTTTTGATAGCAGCACTCTGCCAAGCTTTATTTTCTTCTTCAGTTCCTCCATCAGATTTCTTCGTATCATAACTTATCTCATACTGAAGTCCATTTTTTCCGGCAACTCGTACTTTCTGTTCTGTAGTAGGAGCTATGGAGCAACGAAAAATTGGAAATATTTAGAAATACGAGTTCAATATATGCAACTGAATGAAAAGTTTTTGTCCTTAGTAATAATATGGGATCGAAAATCTTGGGTCGCTCAGTAGCGCCGCGACCTGGGAATTTTTTTGTCGTAGTACAAAATTTTTTATCCTGCTTGAATGGGAATTTGGTGATGCAAAATGCGACCTGGGAATAAAATTTTCGACCCGCGTGTAATAAGATAAATACCTTTCGGAGCTGCTGGTACTGGTACACGTCGCCTTCCTGCAATTACAGGTGGTTCCACTGATTCTCCATTAAGATCATTCGTTTCTTCTTTTACCAACGGTTTACTTTCAGAATTCTCTTTGTCATCGATCTCTTCTGATTCTGCTGGGAGTAGATCAGGTATCTCATTTTTAGTTTCAGGTTCTTCAATACTCTTCGATCTTGTTTTCCTTTCAGATTTTCTCAAAGCTGCAGTTTTGGGTGTGGAACTGGAAGCAGACAATGACGGTATCTGTTTATTGCTACCAGACCCACTTCTTTTAACAGGTGCAGGGCGTAGAGAAGGTGGTCCTCGATTATTCATTGGAGAGGAAACAATATCTGGTGAAAGTCTTGAAAGTTGCTTTGTGGGAGTTGGGGCAGCAGTTGCAGTTGCACCTTTGGCTTTGCCAGCTGCCGCTCGAGTTGATGGTGTCTCCGGCTTTTCTTCCGGAGCGACTACAGGAGTTATGGGTGTGGCATTCTATAAAACATGCAAAGGATGTAAATTAAATAATCCATTGAAAAAACTTTTATATTATAAGCAATATTATAAACCTTGCCACCCACGGATTTTGAACCCCGTCTAGTTTTCTTGGCAGGAGGACTGCCATCATCTGCAGCTGCGGAAGCTTTGGCAGCAGCTTTGCTGACAGTTGTTATTGGTGAAGTAATTTCATCATCTGCAAAACGCTTGGGCTTAATTCTTCTCCCACTTCTACTAACAATTTCAGTTGTTGGCTCTTGGTTCGGTTCTGGGGTAGCTGGTGCTGCTAGAACAGGCGTTCCCGATGCTGAGCTTACTGAATCTCGCTTGGATAAAGTCCTTGGCCGTTTGCCTTTTACTACCTGAAATAAATTGTTGTTAAATCAATTGATAAGTTAATTTAATTATTTTTCTTACAAATTGAAGGCAGTATTGATTGAGAAAGCTTAAATTTAAAATAAACTTACTTCAGTAGAGTCAGGTTTGTTATTCACTTCTCGAGTAAGGACTGGAGGAAGAGAAGGAGGACCTTCGTCTATCATCAGCTCACCGTCGCTGTCTTCTCCCTCTTGCTTTTCCTGTATATTAAATCAAATATTTTATATGTAAAATAAAATGTTCCCGTAAATACTCTAATTCTAAAATCAAATCCAATACGTACATCAGCGTCTTCAGATGACTCGGCAGGAGTAGCGGCCACATCAGCTTCGATTTCTTTCATTGCGTCTTTAAACTGAGCCTTTCTCTGACCTTTTCCATATTTTGCCTTCGTCGCAGTATTGTATATAAACATTTGATCTGTTTTCACAGTAGCTCTGAAAAAATCTTGGTTTTAGTTACAACTTCTAGTAACCGAGAATTAATGATTGTTGACACCAAACTCTGCTTTTATACTTACTCATCATGAGTCCCGTAAAAATTAATTCGATACTTTTCTTCCTTTCCTGCTACACGTTCCATGACCTAAGTTTGGAAAACAATTTATCAAGTTTGAAAATATATTCTAAATCAATCATTTAACTTGGGGGTCTACAAATACATTTAATTAAAATTTTTTAAATGGATTTGTTCTTTTCCTTTGCTTAACTGCAATAAAAAGCAAACTTAATATTTAATACCTTTGCTGGCCATGGCGGATAGCCTTTCATTTTAGCAAAAACCCGATCTCCGATCTTGTACTCGTCGGTCATTTTCTCAAATTATCTGGGACTTTTTAAAGAACTTCTTATGTTTTAAAATGTCAAATATGAAATGTTCAATAGGCAACAGTCACAGTGTGCAGTGCACAGGCAGGTCACAGGCGTTGCGATAACCTGCAATTGAAACAACATTTTTTTTTAAAACCAAAGTCAGAAATTTGAATTATGCAAGTTCATATTTTATCAGTTTCACAGTTCAGTTTAAAGTTGCGCAATTATTGTGAGTGCATTTAACTGCATTTTGATTTCAATTTCAAATTTACAATTATTTACAATTTAAATGTCCACACATCCACCCACGACCCACAATACACAATACAAATAAATATTATAGCATATAGTATGTAGTAATTAGTAATACACAATACACAATACACAATAAAATGAATTCACCTGAAAACTCCACCACAAATAGTGTGTAACTTTGCACTTGACTTGAGGTGAATAATAAAAATAGCAACTGAAAACACAATAAATATGGTAAACTGATAATTATTTCATCAATACAATTTAAAGTTTCTAAAAAAGCTTATTTTTAATGGGCATTGATTGAATGCACAAAATTAATGGTGAATGCTAAATGCTATGCAAAGCTAAGCACAACTACAGCAGAATAAATTTCCGTCCAGTTGAGAATGTTGAAAGAAGCCGGCGGCGCCCATACCCTCATCCCCACTTTTTTACACAAGCTCGTTCAATACAAATTACTCCGTCCATCTATGCTCCTTTCACTTTTCTCAAAGATCCCCATAATTCGGTCTAAAGGGACTCATTATATTATTTCATTGTTTCCTAAAGTTCTATGTTTTGGCCAACCCTTAATATTCCCTGGTCTCTGAAGATAAATTTCATACACTTTGTTTGTCTTCTACTATGGATTTCATTATGGAAGCGTTTGCAAGTAATATGTGATCGTTTTTATAGCAGATGCTTTTTAATATTTTGCTATGTGGTTTGTTTGGTTCTGAATAGATAGTATAATTTATGAGTTTTTGCATTTTTGATGCATTATATGTGTTTGATGTTTTTGAAAAGAAATATTTGGTTGTGTATTTTTGTAAATTGTAATGTTCTAATTTAGATGCATTTGTTACACACTTTACTTTGTGCTTTGATCTACCTAATTAAAGATACGGGACTTTTTGAAAGACTAACCAATTTCAATCTCATTTTTTCCAATGTAAGAAAATCATTTACTTCCACCACCACGTGGAAGGAAATTTTGTATCATATTTTTTTAATTTGAAAGTTTTTAATTTTATACAATTGCGAATTGCGATTGAATATTTGCCGTGAATGTATGTATCCGCCTGGCAGGGCAGAAAGCCAGCCAGCATTAACAAGCAAGGGTTCCAAAGTTAATAATGGACATTATGAATACGTTTATGCAAATTATAAAAAAATTTGCACTTTTTAATATTGGAATTTGGTTCAAAATTTGGACAAATTTGTAGTTTAAAAATAGTAAATTGATGGAATGTGGTCTAATGCCTACCTAATGTCAAAAATTATATAATGCGAAATCTTTATATTATTTTTTAAAAGAACATTCACAAAACCTGTCTCAATCAAGAGAATGATGTGGTTTATAATTCTAATACCAAGCTTAAAATATTCGAAGCTCATACAGTTACTGAGAATTTGTTCCTCTTTTCATTTTCATTCACGGAATGGTCAATTATGCCGATTTGTTTGCTCTAATTTGAAATTTCTTTGTTTAAGCACTAAATGTTGCATAATGTTTTGCTATTAATTGTTAAAAACTGCTGGATGCCGAAGAAATAAAACATGACAACTTTACACATCACTTGCCATATAAGATAGAAATTCCCTTATGTTAATTCCTTTTTATTGTCGGGACTGAAGTACATTGATTGTTTCAGAAGGCACACATTAGAGCATAGCTCTAAATGTTACCCTTTAGTGCTTTATCTAGTTTTTTTTCAAGTTTTCCATAGGACAGACGGATCTATATTTTTTAGCTATTATTACGACTTAAATACACATAGAAAAT
>JAQFYJ010000614.1:0-12240 GCA_034694685.1 Isotoma anglicana | reverse complement strand
TTAAAACAAAATAAGCCACATGTTTGCTATGGAATGCTACAATATAGATAAAATAAAGTAAAAAATAGGATACACATAGACAATATTTGGAAACATGCATGTGCTATAAAATAAAATAATAGTTCACTCAAGTCTGTCAGATATGAGGAGAAAGAGGGTAATAAAAAAGCCGAAAGTGCCTAGAAGAACAAACAGACGGACGGACGGAAAGAGATGAAGAAAAAAAGGCCAAATGGACAACCTTGATATTTCTTTCTTATCTTGAGATCTTACTATTTCCCATAACTTTTGGTGGTATAAACTAGAAACGCATTATTTTTATCAGTGTTTCAATGTATAACTTTTTCGGCAGGTTGTTCAGGAAAAAGTCTGCGTGTGCGTCTTCTCAGACTTATTTTCTTGAAAATCTTTCCATGATTTCGTTTTACCATCTTTCCTTCCTATAAAATTCCCATCCGATTCTGTAAAGTTTCTACTTTACTTAATTGTACCTTTACTAAAAACTTGTTCCCTATGTATACTGTTTTAAGCTTATGATATAAACTAGATATAAATGTAATATTATTACGATACTTATTGCTACAAGGTGTTATTCAATCCCTTGCCTATAACTTTTTACTATGACAATTCTTCAATGCCCTCCATTTCATCCGAAGAGAAGACTCTCATCCAGTATTGTTCACTCACACCAAAAAGAGTCGAAAGAGGAATCTACAGAGAGAATTCTCTTGAACTGAGAAGTTGAACTGTTGGGTATAAGCGGTGAAAGGTCGTTTGCGTCCTACTCCCAAGAACTATAGTGGATAAGGTTATTCCATGCATTTATTACACTTTCCTCCGCTTTACTACTATTAGCTAGCATTGACTTCTTCTCTCATGCCTTGCCACTGTTGGATGGATCTCTTCAAAATCTTCAGCTGTGTTTCTCTCTCTATAGTATACAAGTTGCACATCTCTACTTTTAACACTGCTTGAGTAACTTGGGTTATGCCATGGACGGTGTGTGAGATCTCCGAGAAATGCCGATCTAGTTGTATGTATTTGTATTAGGCTTCCTATAGTAATATTATAACTTTATATCGGTATTTTATAATATTATTCCTATAACAAACTCTTACTACTTAGAGACTGTTTTATTACTATAGCGTAGAAGGGTCTTCTAGGCCCTCATGTGGTACCAATGACCTGGCATTAGCTCCTACTGATTTTAACATTGAACCAACTCAAGGCATATATTAAATTGGATCTGAATTTCCTTTCCTTTTCCTTTAGTCGGTTCGGTCGATCTCTCCGTTCGAGTTGGAAGCTGAATCCCTTTCCTTTCCTCAGATGACATGATGATGAGTTCAGTCAGCGGTTGACTTACAAGTAGTTCCTTCTTTCACACTGTCTATTTCTCTTCCTCTTAATAAATCCTTGCCACACGTATTATCCACATTTTTATGAAGTTCTATGGAATAAAAAAGAGGAAAACTAACTCTTGCTCTTTTGTCAATCAGAGTTTTATTTTCTTGTGATATTATATACACAGTTAAAGATGCAGAGATGTAGGGGAGATTCCAATTTACAATGTTACTCAATTTCGAAAGCTAATAAGCTTCAGAACTGTTACAACTGAACGTAAAATCACATTCACCTTGTGTATCAATATCAACTTATCATCAACATCATCATACCTTATCATCATGGAAGGAGCGGATTGAGATATCTGTTTATAAAGTAAATTCCCACACAGAAAATGTATGGATTTCATCTCATCTTGCAAGAAAATCTGCCAAAAGGGAACAAAACGAAAAACAAACTGTTCTGAGGAGAATCCTTTCTATAATCTACTATGCATTACAATGTAACTAAGGATAAGTACTACATGCACACATCTTGATCTATATAATAGAGCAGATCTCTCTATAAATATAAGACATCTCTATCATCATCCTCATTCATACTCCAAATACTCCCTAATGTTTCCAAGTATTAAGTTGCACCATCAAAGATAAGTACTCGATATATAGTATCGTGCTATATTATCACATCTGAACGCTGCTACAGACACATTATTACTTACTTGTATAAACCATAATAACCCTTTTCAAATGCATAGTATAAGATCATCATCGATAGAGTTAAGCTATGTAAAATCTATTTACTCTTGTACCACTACTATACAATAATATACATAGATTTCTTTACACCGCACCACAATCCAATGCACTATATGCAAAGTTAAAGTTGGAAATCTTTTGGAAGTCGAACAGTAGAAAATAAAAGCAAGTCACACAAGTATAAACTGGGAGACAGGAGTAGTAGAGGACTGAGATACAGTTGTAGGATTGGTAGCCAAATCAAAGATTCCATGACCAACAACACGGAATCATCCTCATCATCACGTAATATACAAAGACTAGAGACGAAGATTATCATCAACTTTTCCCTTTTCTACTACTTTAACTTTATAATACTAACCACTTACATTCTACGGCTGTTTCATTATCATTAAACACTGATGATAATACTCACGAACCAAACCACCGATACACTTTTAAATTTATAAGAATTCAGTTTCAGTCTCAAGAGAAAGTATTTTCTGTATATAACCTATTCTGCTGACTGTATATACTACTTACATTTCTAAGTAAGTATTTTAAGTCTATCAAAATGGGTTTAGAAATCACTCAAAGTTTAAAACATTAATTATTATAATTATTTCTTATCATCTCGACGACCCACCAAAAAACCATTACCTTAACCCATCGTTGATTTACCACCTCAAGTAAGATAAAGTGTGAAATCGGATACTTGAAATAAATTGTGCTACAGACAGAAAACAAATTACCGTGTCTAATGATCTCGATTGATTGAATGGTGAAATTGTGCTTCTTGTGATTATATTTTTAGAAAATCACTGTATCTCATTACCATTTACAATAAGTGAAACTTTGGGTCGTGACGTAAGTAAATTTGAATTCGACTCCATTCAATTTGTTACGGGTGGGTATTAAACTTAAGTCTGGAGTAACAATTTCTGTATGTCTTATACAATCAACCTGTCATCATGGTGTGGATGGAAGATAATTTCCTAAAAGTTCACAGGCCTGCATAAGTTGTGATACTGAAAATTACTGCACCAAATTTCTACTATTAGATTATAATATTCTATTCAATAGAAGATATAAGTAATAAAAGGAGCACAGGACAGATAAAAAGAAGTGAATTACAAAATGATGATGTATCCATCAGACCGGTGGATGGATTAATTCCATATTACAATACAATTATCATCGCTACTTCTGCTACTTAAATACTCAGCATTATCATCTACCCACATTACTACTACCCACCTGTGTAGTAACGGTGAGAAATGTTCTTCAAATCTTGGAAGGAATATTTGGAAAAGCTTTGATCAATCAACTCAATATTGAAAACATGATATGTTTTGTCATTTGAGACATTTCTTCACCTGGATGAGACATCACTAACCAAATAAATGCTATTAGGTAAATTAATTTTTCTTGCGAAAAGCTTCTGGGCAGATCTTCAGTGCTCAGTCAAGCTTTTCTTGTCATCTCAATCTTCTCCTGAAAATTATTATTGTAGTACAACAATAATATCAAAGAGAAAGGAGCCTATTTACCTGCTACCTACTTTCTTTCGGCCATGCTTCTTATCCACCTATCTGCCTCCCTACCTATATACTTTGATCATACTTATCTTTAATGTGTGGTCTATACTGGTCTATTCAAGTGTGATATCCAGTCCATACCAAAAAATCCAACCCACGGACGGTGAATTTAAGATCCAAACAACAACAAGAATGGAATAGAGTCAAGTCAAGAATAACAACTGATGAAAGTACCTTTCAATTTTGTAGCTTATCTATGGACTGGAATTCATATTATATTAATTTTCCACTACCTGGATCTCTTTGGAATCCAACACACATTAATTTTGACTGACAGTAATATACGAGGATGGCATTGTATTAGTTTCTTTCCAAGTCTCAAGTCGCAATTTATTCATTAGTTGCTCACTTCATCGAAGACGAAGAAGAGAAAAAATATAATTCTAAATTGCATGGACACGGGAAAAATAATATCATTGGAGATTCTATAGGTGATCTATAATGATCGTTTAAATTTATAAAAAATAATCCTCACAAGTCCCAATGCTTGCAAATAAATACACAACCTCAACCTTATAATCATTGGTCTGATGAATGAGATTTGATTAGTTTTTATGAACTCATAAAACATTTATCCATAAGATGAAGTAAAATCTTAAGTAAGAAAGAGGTACATCGGTTAGAGCTCGTCTGAGCTACTGTGCAGAAGGTACGTATATAAAACATACAATGGGAGGCTCTTCTTCTAAAGAGACAAATCTTCTTTGACTCATAAAAGCATAATATATAAAACCCTGTTCCTTCGGATTCAAACTCTCAGTGCTGTTTTGCTGCTCCTTCCGTTGTGTCACACTTTAAAAACTCCAAGTCAAAGAAAAACAAATTCTAAGATCAAAATAATATAAAAGCGTCACACATAACACTTAGTATACAAGTAATTAAATCAAATAAAAATCAACCAAGATTTGAAATAAAAGAACAACGATCCGAAATCTTATAAAAAATATCCTATATTAACCTAACAAATGATATACAGGGCTCTACATGATATAATATTGCTGTGATAAAGAAATACTATTTGTCAAAAATAAAAACTGAAAAAATACCATTATAAAATTTTTAAAATAAAATTTGATAGTAAAATATTTCAATCATCAATGATGAAACGTCCATTGCAACTTGATAATTGTATGTAGCAATTCATATTAAAACATATAGTTAATAGTTAATTTATAAGCAGGTATTCAGATAATACATAAAACATTTAGGTGTAACTAGAGTATTAAAAGGTCAAAATTTAAGTAGCCTAGAAAAATAAACAAGTTGTAACATTTTTGTTCATTCATTGGACTAAAACTTTAAAGTTGTTAACCTTTGACATTTGTTCGTGTAGAAGAAAAGCAAACATGAACTGAAGATGGAAATCAAGTGTACATAACGTATGGTTGACGGCGTACGTATATACGGCTTAAAAGAGTCAGGGGAAAGTTGAGAGAAAGTTTAGAAAGTTAGCTTTCACATTTATTGCTCTAAAAGCTTTATACCTATCACCTACTGTTATTACTTTCCAGAACTATTAGTATTATTATGGTTGACGGTTGTCCTCTCATGAACAACAACTAAAAGCAAGGATACTAATTCGATAAAACTTTAATAAATTGCAGAAGAGAAGAGACTTATATAAATAAGTGGATGGTGGAACAGCAGACTCTTGTTAACATAATTCTTAGATAATAGCACAACACTGAAACTTCCGAAAGAATATATAGGCCTTACTTACTTACAATTTAACGTCTGTATCAACATGATGATTGTGACAATGGTATCATTATTCCCCCACTGAAATTTAATATAAAAACTTTCAAAACAACAACTTGCCCAGAGATAATGTCAATTATTGATTGAAATTGCAATTAAATAAACATTGAAGGAGCGTAAAAATAAATCAACTAGATAATGATTTGGATAACGCAGAAACCGAAAGAATATAAGAACAAAGGCTGACCCTTATCAAGCTGAGAATGATTTATCAAATATCAGAATTATCATCTCATCTGTCGAAATCAATATCGTTAACAGAAATCACCATCAATATTAACAGAATCAAAACAATCTCTACTTCTATAAAAGATTCATAACTTAAAGGTAAGTTTTAAAAAAACAGGCTATTTGGTAATAACTTATGCATGATGTCTAACAATATTAAATCACTTTGTATGTAATAGCTATATTTACTCTGAAGTGCATTTAGCTCAATCTAAAGTATCATAGAGAAGTGAAGTATGTCTTATTGTTAAGTGGTTTGAATCCGTGCACTTTATCCATATAATTTAATGCGGTTAGTGTTTGTATAGCAGATTCTTATCAAACGTTGGGCTCTGAAAGTCTTATATATAGGTAAGAAGTAAAATGGTCAATTTTATCCCAAATTCATTACCATTTCGTTTCGTAATGATAAGGTCATGTCATGCGGCGTTACTTTGATTTATCTATGTGTGCTTGTTGTGTGCATACATTAAATATATGCATTTCTCAATGCTTTCATCATATCGAATGAAGTTCTTGATCTTCATTCGATCTTCTCTTTTAATCATACGAACGAGTCAAAAAATAAATCACACGTTTTGCTCAACGGGGCTTTAAAAATTAAGCGTGAAATACATTGCCCCAGGGGAGTTAAGTTACTGTCAAACTCACAAAGCTGAAGGAAGTTGAGAGATGAGAAAAGTTGTTATTTTTGGGAGAAACTTTAGTTAAAAATAATTTTAATTGATAATCTTTTCCACTTTAGTTTCCTACTTCTTTTGAAAAAATGTCCACAAAAACAGTTTAGCAAAGAAAGCTTGTAGTAGCAAAACATCTCAAGTTCTCAAGTTCAACTCAACTCAACATGTAAGGCTTTGACTTTAACTGTTTTGATTGAACTAATGTACTATACTTTACTATAAAAGCAAACAACCCGATAAATCCAATCCATTTCCTATATATGACAAACGAAGTAAAAGAATTATGTTTCACACTCAACGTAAGTTTTTTCAGGTTTTTCAGAAAGGATTTATTTTACATTTTACAATATTTACCTAATTATACTACTTAATGCGAGCTTTTATTTATGTAACTCATGCATAGAATGATATTCTATAATTAATCAAGCCGTATTTTTAGTCATGCTGTTTATATGAATTACTGTTTGAAGTTGAATAATTCATTGTTGAATTCATTTTCTTTTCAAGTAAAATTTATAAATAAATTTAAAATTATAAAATATAAATTTATAAAATAAGAAATAAATACAGATTTGAATGAGTATTCAGCATAAAGAGCAAAAACTCTATTGTAGTTTTAAGACATGAAAGAGTTTAAAAAAAGCTGGGCTTGCGAAATGATTCTATTAATATCTCTGAATGTCAGTTATACTCAACAGTTGTTTGATGCAAATTTTTTGAACGTCTTTTCATCAAACTAATATTCTTGTTAGAAAGCAACGTTTGTTGTAATGTGTCGTTAGTGTCAAAGTAAAAAAAGCAAATTGACACAAATGTGCATGATGGGAGTGGATGATGAACAAAAAGGATTTCCTTATCTTATCGGACATTTCATTTTGGACTTAAATGAGTTTACATTGCGTCAGCTTCCTTCAGCAAATACTCATGAAAATTGACTGGCTAATGTAATAATGACAAGTATTTCACTTTCGTTACTGTCAAACTTGACATTTTTTCTTAAATTAGATGTCATCGTCAAATCTAAGGAAACTCACTCTGTACACAGACATTCATTGCTGAAATCCAATTTAGGTAGAAGATAATAATAGCATTTCATAAAAAAGGAAGAACGTATTCTGCGAAGACAGAAAATTAAATTCCTCAAACAATTACAAACTTATAAAAAGCTTCAATTTTGATGTAATAACTTTTGTTATTATTAGAATACTTCGATGGAATAAATAAAGGGAAACAATGAAGTATTATTAGACAATGGAATTTATAAGAATCTTTTAGCTAGGCATTTTAAATATTAACATACTTGTAGAAATATCGTCATTACTGGTGTACATAATCAAAGAACATCCTTTCCCTATTAGGCAGAATTTGCTTGCTCAAAACACCCGTACCCACGTAAAATTTCCATTCATAATTTCGTTTCGAAAAATCTGCGTCCAGCATCTTTAAAGAGACCTTTTGTTGAGTCTTCTCCGAACAGATTGAACACTTCACATTAAAGGGTGAGGGTGTGAGGTCAAATTGAATCACTGTACAGCACCGGATGTAAATTATTACAGCGAAACGCTTCGTTACTTACTATAATATTTTCATAAGAGAAATTTATTTGGTAAATAAGTTTTCTCCGAAAACTTTTAATCTGTTTTTATAATCTCCTTCCGTTTTAGAACCTTTTAAACCGATTTGGTTCATTAACGAAATTCGCCTTTTGATCGTACAAACGATGATACAATATTTGGTGACTACAGATTGGTTATTTAGGATTAGGAATTGACATTACATTGATGATAATATGAGCCCGAACGAAATGTCTAAAACTATAAGCAATAAATTATGATATACGCATGATATGATATGATATAATAGCATTATTCCTAAAATAATAATAGATGATCGAGAGTTCCGTGACGAATCTATCGTTGATTCCTATCGTTAGAAAAATTATGACAATTTGGCTTAGTATGAACTGAGCATACATGGCAAAACAAAAATGAAATTCTTTCGTTGCGTGACATGATTGAGGGCACACAGGTGAGAATACCAAATTGTTTACAATAATCCAACCTGACAGTGATAAGCTTAAGCTTCTCATTGACTTATGATGGGACTTAATCACGCTAAGCTCCTTAATTATGAATGAGCTATGGTTTATGGTAACATAAAAGAGAAAAGAAAAATCTTTGGTAAAATGGCAAACCACTTGAACCCTAATCTGTTCGTAAGAGCCTTAGAGAGAGAGAATCAATTCCTTTCTGTAGTTTCGTCTCTAACTCTATTCCAGATATTCCCAATTTGTGGGCTTCACCGCATCATTATGTAATAAAATATCTTTCCTTTGTTCACGTAATTCAATTTCCACCAAGAATAATAATTCAATTTAGGCATAAATGTTTTTTGTTCTTTCAAAAGACTAGAAACACATTAGTTTAAAAACTTAACATGCTGGTATTTACCTGAGACACACAAAAGGGTTGGGGTTTTGGTTTAATTAAACTGCTTCTTGCTCTCTGATACCTTTATTTTATTAACGCTCAGTAAAATTGAAGACATCAATGAATTTACTTTCCTCCTGTTGTATTTTCAAATAATAATGATTAAATTTCATCAGTCTTCCATACACCGTCTGATCTTTCTCATTCCGACTCGGCATTATAGGTACTTAGAGCGACCCATGAGCACAAGGCCAAATGTTCAAGTTCCCTGCTCTCATGGTTTCTTTAAAGGTTATGTAAGTAAGCATTATACTACCAGCCGTCTATGTCCCTCTGTAGAATAAATGTCTAGCGAAGTGAACTGTAATGTTTATACTCCCTGGTGGTTTTTTTACGGGAAAAAGGTGTAGGTTGATGAATGCTATTCAATCGTTGTTCCATAATATGGAAATCCATATATACCTGGCCTAAAATCCATAGTAATTTGTAATTAATTGCAACTGATCGCATTAATATATTAGGGTCTTTATAGTTAATAGTTAATACGGTAATGTGGTTGGACAGATCAGTAATTGGCCTTTGGAAACCCATGGTAAATTAAAAGTTTCCAAAATCAGTTTATAGGCTGAGAGGAAATGTGATGTGCAAAACAGGGTATAGTTGTACATGAAAGAACAACGGATCAGGTCAGGATCAGGTAGATTTATAAAAAGTTGTAGTACCCGTTTTACGTAAACTAAATACGGCATATTACATGACAACACCATTGTTTTAATGTTCTTTTACTATTATTTTCCAACCTGCGGTTACAAGTATAATATAGGAGCATTTCTGAAATTGTAAATCTTTAAGGTGTCCTCCTCCTGTATTATTTTGTAATTGTATTATTAAGACTTTTAAATCCCTTATTGTCTTAGATTCTGGTTTAAAATATTATTTTGTCCTGTCTCACAGTATTTTACACGTTGGTTCATTCATTCACACTATACACTGTTGACTAGAAACAGTATGTATAGATAATATTGTTGATAATTTTTTAAAATCAGATCCGCCACCTGGCTGTACTTCCGTCCCTTTTTCCATAGCCCTTCATTTTTTCACCACAGAAGTATATGTATCGTTATCTTGTAAGCATAACATGTAATGTATTGAGTATGTAAATTTAAATAGCTATGCATGAATTGTACTTACAACACAACCATCTTTTATTTATACTTTTCGACCGGATATGTGTGTGACTGCTGCTGGGTGAAGTGCCACTTCTTATAGAGATAAAAAAGGTGTCCTTATCCTCACATGGTATTAGGTATTGTTTGCGGAGCATAATATTTACTGTCTCTATTCATTATGATATAAAAGTAGCTCGTAGCAAGTTGTCAGTTATATATTGACTTCATGTTATGCAATGCCCACCTCTATTTACTTCTTTGTAATTCATGGTCTACTCAATCTCCATAATATCTTATTACTTCAGCTTTCACTGTTGTAAAGCCTGAAACGAGAGCAGTGAAATTTTAGATACAAGATATATACAACGCATATAAGTGAGCTTTTGCGTTACATAATATTCAGTAAAGTGACTTCTAATACAGTCTTTAGAATTAGATCGCATGCTACGAAAAGATAGGGAGTGAACCTTATGCTCACCTTCTAATATTTCGTTTTGTCATCCGTTTCCTTTGTACAGAGATTAAAAACGGCTGAAGAATGAAGGTGCGTGAATGAATGGATGAGTAAGAGACAGGAAACCAAATGTAGCCTCAGTCGTGATTTTATGATTCTTAACTAAGGAAGTTAAGCATAGGAAATGGTTAGCATCATCAAAATACCTTGGATATGAAATCATATATAGGTATAAATGAATCTTGATAGTGAAATATTATACCCTTGCGTTGCAGCATATATCCAAAATTGATTTCGTAATATTTACCCACTACAGGTCTTGAATTTGTTTGATCTTTAGATTTTTCATTGTAGTTAAAGGCAGTCTTCTGTAAGATTGAGATATGAAAGTATCTGTGTTTTTCACTTTTTGACAAAACTTTATAACTGATATTAAGATTGAGATAATGTCAGTTGTCAATGAAGAAAAGTGAGGTATTTTTCTTTGAATTTTAAGTGATAAAAATAAAATAGTAAACAATAGTTCCGCTTCCGATAACACATTCCTAAATATAGCTTTAAGAATACAAAGTTACTTTAATGTAAAGTGATTCACATTGTAGTGAAGTCTTATGGGTGTGTTTACGTTATGTTATGAACTGATTGCGAAAGACAAGAACAAGATATATAGTTTCATTGAAGATCAAATTCTCAACTAAACCTTTTAAAAAAATTACGAGATGAAGTGATACTTTGAGTAACAAAGCTTAAGCTTTGTGTGAAACCTAAATAGACGGATTATATTTAACAAAACAAATCTCTTCCAGAAATTATTACTCTTTCAAATATTTCTCGTTGTCGTTATGTCATCTAATTAATACAAACAAAACCTCCCAGTTTATGTAAAACTATTAATTGTATTTTGTTTGCAGAATGCTTTTCATTTTGCATGAACTGTGCATGCACATGAAAAGACTTTAGACATCCTAAATTCAATCGTAAGGTATCATTAGTACATCTTAATCATTTTTTGGATAAGTAGCAAAAGCGTATTTGAATTTTAAATAATACACTGGAATACTTAAGTCTGAAAGGTTATTGATTAAGTCGAGTTGATGTGCTCAAATTAAGTATTGGGTGTTCTGAATTTGTTCCAAATGGTTTAAAGAAACGAAAGATTCAACTTATTTTGTTTTAAATTTGTATGTACATATGAAATATTACAAAGTATGTCAATCTGAAAATAGTTTTATGAATGTTTAAAAAAATCTATATAATATCAAAGTAGGTATAAAAAACTGAATAGAGCAAGCAAATTAGCTTCATCAACATAAAACTTAAGTCATAGGATTTGTAAAACGGAACCAGATTTTACTTCAACTAAGGTTGTCTCAAATTTCTTCAGACAAATCAGACAATACGTGCATGATTATGATTAAACTTAAAATTTACCTAAACTTTCAGAGAACTTCTGAGTTATTTTATCATATTTCATTTGATTTGGTTTGATGATGAAATTAAACTGATACCCTTTGTATTTTCACAATTTAATTTTATTAAAGGGATGTCATTACAAAATACAGTTTTTTATTCACAATATGAAATGAAATGATTTTTTTATCACGAAAGTAACATTTTATTATTTTAAATTATAAATTGAGTTGAGAATGTATACAATTGAGTTAAACTAATATTTTTGGATTAGCTCATCTTGCCTCATACTTTTTATGTGGATGGAGAACTTTAGAAGTACGGAAGAGTTAACATTACTGATAGTGGAACTAACTTCACTCACGAGAGCATTATTAAAAAATATTACTGAGGGCACATAGATAACATTGAATAATTTACAATACGATGAATT
>JAQFYJ010000613.1:0-12248 GCA_034694685.1 Isotoma anglicana | reverse complement strand
AACGACTTAGAATCGTCCAAACAGCTCCAAATGATTCAAAACTGCTTGAAACGAGCTAGAAACACTTTAGAATGCCCTAGTTTAAATTATATCAAGTTAACTAACGACTAATTATTTTTGCATAAATAAAGAGGCGCAAAGAAGCGCCAACCCCGTTACATAAGCTGGTGACTCTGACGCTGCGCGGACTTCAACACAAAGCGCGGATGAGCGCTCCGATCTGGCCATATCCGAAATACTTCCTTTTTCCACCGGGGTTCCATTTCTTCCTGAAATCAGGAGATTTCTTCATCCGATTAGAAGGGTAGAGTGACACTGCAACTGCTAAACTGCCAAATTGACCGTAAGGACTACCGTCATCATAATGATGGGTGTGAACGAGGCAACCCTCCAATGTCATCGCCTGACCAGCCCGAAGACTGAGGTTTCGCCGTGGACTTCGAGAATCCTTAAAACACAATTTTGTGTCAGGTCAGACGTATCATTTAAAAACTTATTAAAAAATTGAAATGGTAGTAGCAATCGATATTTAGAAATATATTGAAAAAAAAATATATTAGAAAAAGTTACTTAAAATTCAGTAATGTAGTACACTTACCACAAAATTAGGAGAAAGTCAGTTTTCAAATATTCCAACAAGTAAAATTTCACAATTCAAAAAGTTTTCTAAAAACTTATTAAGAATCTTTTAAAATTTCTATTTAGAAATAGAAGCAGTAACTCTGGCAGGAGTTCTAGCAAACAGAATTAAAAATATAGGGTAAATCAGAAATCATGTGCATACAAAAAGTTTGTTTATTAAACATATGCATTAAGAATTACCAGACGCATAAATTATGCTTAGACCCTTAAATAAAAATTTATTCAAACTATAGATAAATTTCGAAATTACTTTAATAAAATTAGAGAGAAATTAATCTCTATTACTATGCATAACATACAGAAAATGCATCACAAAAAAAATAGTTAAAGTTTTCACCTTAAACTAGCCCAGAAATCATTATGATAACAGACTGAATTACACAGTCAAATAAATATTAAGACAGAAATTGAGACAGGACTTATAAAATTTAGACAACTCATAAAAAGAGTCTAAAAAGAGTAGAAAATTATGAACAAACCTCCATAAAGACATAATGGAATGGAATGTAGCATCTTAACGGACAAAAAAAAGCCCTTCCTAACATTGTATTTCCCCAAGCTAAAAAAGTAATAGAACAACATCAGTATATCATACACATAAAATCTGGTTACATTGAAGTAACGTCTTTTTGTTTTATATTAGAAAGCTTCTCTTAACAAGCTTTTTCCCAGCAAAAGTAGTTATAAAAATGGAAAAAAATGCTTTCACATATTCGCACAATTAATTATTATTCGCAAAAACAGCCATATGGTAAATGTGGCAAATTTAAACAATGTATTGTTTTCAGACTTTCTTTGTCATTTCTATACAATACGAGCTAACCATTATTCGGAATGAGATTACAGATTCAATTTAATTGCAAAATCATTCATTGCAAATTCTTTTATTTGCAAATTTATTCAGTGTGAATTCTTTTATCGCGAATTCATTTATTTGCAAAATCATTCATTGCAAATTCTTTTATTTTTGCAAATTCTTTCATTACGAATTATTTCGTTTGCAAATTCATTCATTGCGAATTCTTTTATTGCGAATTCTTTTATCGCGAATTCATTTATTTGCAAAATCATTCATTGCAAATTCTTTTATTTTTGCAAATTCTTTCATTACGAATTATTTCGTTTGCAAATTCATTCATTGCGAATTCTTTTATTGCGAATTCTTTTATTTGCAAATTTATTCATTGCAAATTTATTCATTACGAATTCTTTTATGTACAAATTTATTCATTGCAAACTCATTTCATTGCAAATTCATTTTATTGCGAATTCTTTGACTACCAACTTTTGTTTCACAAATCTTTTATATTAAAATAGGTTGGAAGAATTTAATTAAAATACAGGAAATACTTTGTTCTTACTTAAAGCTAGTAAAGCATTCAGTAAAAGCTGAATAGGACTAACATGTGCATTGTTTAATTCAAAACAAAGATATTCATTAAACTTGATTAACAATAAAATTCCAAAATAGACACATAAAAACAAAGCAACTTACTTTTATAAAAATTTCTATTCGCATCAGTAAGTTATTCATTAGAAATTCATTGAAGTATTCATTATTTTAAAGATCTTAAAATTCAAAACAACATACGTTAATCTTTTCAATTGTTAGCACTGTCCTAAAAATTGTCTTTAATCAAATTGAAAATTAAGCAAGTGATGATAGTATCTCATCTCTTGCTTTAACTTTCAACAAAAAAGATCATTGTCCTCTACATGTCTCAAAATACCAGATAAGACATTACTGCACATAGCATGAAGTAGCAGTTATCTGGAGATTAGTTACCATAGCATAATAAAAATGCATGTCAAATAAATAAATAAAAGGTAACTACAGTAGGTTGATCACCACTGTCAAATATAAAACTTACAAACAAAACAATTTATACCTCACAAGCCAGATAAAAAAATACTAGGCTTTTAAATAAAGGCAGCTTTTCATGCAAATAAATAAAATTTAGCTAGCCATCCATTGAAACAAGTGATACTCAAAACAAGAGTAAAACTCACTGTCTCTAAACAGAGACATGTACTCATAAAAGTACTAAAACACTGAGCTCATAGGAACTAGCATGACGAATTTGAAGTAGCTATTCAAATACGTAGCACATCTAGATTTCCAACTACCCTGGATAGGTAGTATAAATTAATTGATATTAATGTCATATCATAGACTCGGAAGTCCAGTTCTTAGGTCAAACCGAAGTAGTAATTAACTATGACTAGACAATATTGACTTCAAAAATACGTCAAACAAGCATAAATTAAATTACACAAAACTTCCATTAATCATCTGTCTAAAAGACATAGGTTTCTCCATATTACCACAAAATGGAGTGGTGACTTTGAAATATATATTAGTAAAATACTAATAGAGCCAAGAAACTCAAGATAATTATATCATAAACTATAGGAAACTACAATAGCAGACATTCATTGTCAAACAGTCTTAGAGAAAAAATTCTCAGACATATCCTAGGATTCAAATATATCCTTTCAATACAATTTTAGTACTTATCTAGAGGTAGGCCATAAGTAGCCGCAATACCTTTTCAGTGCATAAATAGGCACACTCCATTGCCTACAAAATAGTTGATGACAAATCATACAGGCATAATAAAGCAAAATCGCTCTCTAACTGCATACACACTTAAGTGAACTCTCAGATTTAGAACTTGAACTTTCAAGCAACTAGCAACTTTCTCTAAACAGTTCAGTCAGAGGCAGTTATAATTTTAATAAATTTAGCTAGCACAAATAGCTAAATTAAGGGATAAAAATCTACTACACAGATCTTTTGAATCAATGAGATGGTTTAGAAATAATAGGAGACGTCCTCATTTAATAAACTAATTACACCAATTCTCATCAGACTTATAGGTTCACGAAGATAGCAGATTAACCTTAAATTAAACACATCATAAATATTTAAAGAAATCATCTTTAATATTCACAAAACAGAATTTCTATTTAAGCTTCAATAAAGCATATAGACTGTGATATATATTCACCTAAATACCGAAGAATAACCTTGATCACACACAGGTGTAAATCCTGTCGTGTCAGTATCAATGACGATGCATAATGTGGCACGTCTTGCATAAATTTGTGCAGGTTAATCGGATAATACTTCTCCTTAAAGACTAATAAGCCCTCCATTGTGTTTCTCCGACTATTTACATAATTCATAACTATTAGTTGCGGTACGACTATAGTTAAATAAAACAGACATCTAACTTAACTGATGGCTTAAAATGAGTTTACAAGCTCTCTAGCCATGATACATAAATTTTATTAATTCTCTTCGCTTATAGCTTTAAACAGATCATTACTTTGGGAAAAGAATGAGTTCAACACCAAACAAAAGAAATTAATATTCATGTTCACCTTGCTTAAAGAGCAAACTTAAGATTTTCCGTACGAATTAAGTCGTAATTTAATTTGTAAAATTTTAATATTTTTACAGCAAACAAATGTTCAATTTATATTCAGTCGAAAATAAATAATGACCCATATCCATGATGAGGAATATTATTCATATTCATTTTGTTTACACAAGTACGACTTAAGTTTTAACATTAAGTAGATGTTCTGTCATATATTAAAAAATTAAAAACTGAAATTGAAACTAATGTACCAAATTAGTTTGAATTCAGTAATGGCTATGTCAAGCCAACTTATTGATTGTAGTCAATAAGTTAATTGGCTTATGTATCGACATAAAGACAGGCAGATTAGAAATTTCACGACACGACGTATAAACATGCAAATTCCTATTAATAAATATAGCTTGTATAGCTAAATATCTATTAATTAAGTGCGGAAAACTTAAAAATTAGAATAAAATTCAATGCCTTTGTCTGGAAATTTATTTATAGATTCCATTGATGTCAACTGTAGAGATATCTATTGTACTGATACGCTCCAGTGTCCGACATCAAACTCAATCTTATTAAAAGCAAGTCATAATTCTTTTGGGATATACTAGGAGACATTCTTTTATCATCTGAATACTTTCTAATAATCTAAAGCTTTAGTAATTAGGAATTCTCCACATTTTTCGTTTTATCAATAATAACGAAAAACTTACGAAAAGGCAATCGGACAATAATTCTTACTGTTTGATACAAAAAAAAAGGGCCTTGTAAGAAAAGCATTATACTTGCATGGTATTAGCATTTAACAATTCAAAAGAAAGTTATTAAATTATGTAAGCCAAAAGGCAAGCCATAAATTCCGCTTGCAATCTTAGCCATAAGTTTGTCCACACAAAGCAAAAGAAAAAGCAAAAGCGCTATGGGCAAACTCGAACAGAAGTTCTAAAGGTTTCGTTATTAATAATTTCGTAATTCGTAATTCATAATCAAATCACAAATTGTACTAGGCAGATTATATTTTGTACTGTTTTTGTTGTCACGAATTTTGATTAGGAAAGTCAATTACCTTTCGTATTACACAGATAATATAAAGAAAACCAATATATTGGTTATTTTTATATAGGAAATAGATAGAACAAGAAAGATGTGTCTTGCACATTTTGCAAATTTAATCATTCACATCCATTCAAACTACGTCAATAAATTCATAAGTCAGGACGGGTAGATTTGGAGGTACACTAAAATAAAATTACCAATTAAGATTCATTTAAGAACAAATTAAAAAAAAAATTACTACAAATGACAAAAGAACGTAATCTGTTATTCTTTCCTTTATCCATAGTAATAATTAAACAATATTTTGCTAACCTTAATGAAAAGTTATCTTTCAGCTGCTTTTCAGTCTTTTATTAAAGTTATAAAATCATTACTACCTAAAGTTTAATTCCAAAAGGTTATGGAATTAAAGACAGGTTATCCTACCTTAAAACTATTCAAAACAAAATAACTATCTTTCAGTTTAATGACACCTAGTAGTATATCTACTTCTTAAAAATTTATATACCTTATTTCATACGTATTAGGTTATGAAAATTACGAGAAACAATTACGAGACAGGCTTAAAATGAATAATTTGGCTTAAGTTTTATAACCTTACAGAAATATTAACGTTTTGTCATGTTATAAAACTAATGCAATTACTTTCTTTAGAAATGCTATTTCCTTCTTTAAAGAAATAATTAGTTACCCTCATACCATTGACAATTAAGGTCACAAGGTTAAAAGGTTTTATACTCAAATATGTATATGTAACTATAATTCAGTTCAGCTTAGAAACAGGTACTATAAAGCTGTACTATATTAAATCAGTCCTCTGGACACATGCCACATGTAAAAACTAGCACAATTTGACCAAACTTTGCACGATCTAGTTGACAAAAGTCAACTTTAGATAAGGCCAAATTTCATTATTATGCAGAACATAACAAACTTTCAGTTTTAATTCAAAATGACCTCTAAAAACTAGTTAAATATAATATTTTATTTCAAAATCACCTATATGATTCAATTAAGGTATGTAACACACATTTCAATTCCTAATGTGTTAAAGATCTTTCATAGGTTCATGGACAAACTTCTTTCTCAAAATTATTCTTCAAACATTCCACAATAACTGTCGTATGAATATCGAATCATCGATATCTGTAAGGTCAGTACGACCACTTGTCCAAGTATCCTTTAAAGTTTTCTTGAATTAAAATACATTTATTCATAAATAGCGAAAAACAAGCCACATACTGTAAAGTTGCATGTTCTATAATCAATATTGAAGTCAGTAAAATTGACATAGAAAGGCTAAAAACTCAGATATTTCCCTTGCTTATGCACAAGCTAATACAGCAACATGCCAAAGCGGAACTTAAAACAGTCTCTTCTAAATATCTGGTCGCTTATCTTTTGCAAACAGTAAAAAGCAAAATCTTCTGTTAGGTATATGCATGGTATGGCATGAAAGAAGTAAGTAAACAATTTATTAAATTTAAATGAACTTAAAGTACTCATTAGGCTAAGTGCCAATATTTTGAACTTCAATACGAAGATTGATATTTTTCGTTGCCAGGACAACCAAGTTTAAAAACTCCATTACAATTTAATACTTTTAGGCTTACAAACCATATACTAAGTTGTTAATTGCTTCAGAACTTCTAGAGCAACGAAATATTTCTCAAATAACTACGCTCATAAAGTCTTAAGGAAATTGAATAAAAAAGGGTTTATGCTCTGAGTTAAAAATGATAATATGCCATTTAATAACGTATACAAATCAAATATGTAAAGATTGGGAATTTAATAGATTCAAAAGTGTGATACAAAGATGAAGGAAGGCAGGAGCCATCCTTCAAGGTGAAGTTAGTTTTTATCACCAAGAAACACCTAGTTAAATTCTAGCACAAGTCTTACATTTAAGTAGCATAATTCTTACGTTACATAAGCTGGTTGCATTACTTCTAAATAGTGTTTTATTAAATTCCATATTTAAACATAGTTCACTAATTAGTTTAAAGCAGTAAGTTCAACGTTGGATCGACTAGCTTGGCAGGACAGTAAACTGATGCCAAAGCTTCAATCCCACCAACGCTTCACTATCATTTTCTCTCTCTTTTGACGTTCAAATCTTTACCTCTTGCTTTACGTAAAAGTAAAATTTTAATTAATCATTCTACTTGGAATACAACCCATAACGTCATTGGACTCAGGATTTTCAAAGCATCAATTATTGTAACTAAGTATTCCCCTTCTCATCTTCTCTTTAAAACACCCTACAATAATTTGTTTCAAAAAGAGTTAAAAGTTTTATGAACTTTATTGTTCATAATATTTTAAATAATTTCGAAAAATTTTTGAAATTTATCAAACAGAATCAATTAGCTCTAAAAAAAAAAAAAAAAAATTCCTTATACTAAACACCAAAGACAATAGAGCAGATATTATTCTTTCCGATTTTGACTTATTCACAAGTTTGTAATTACTTGCGAATGATCACAGACTGAAGCTTATCATTAACTTCAAAGAGCACTTCGTATAAATAAGCACTAAGTTCACTTATAATTAAAAACTCATTTTCAATATAAATCGCTATTTTTGAAAACACAAGTCTAAAGTTTTCATAGCAAAGTTTAGAAAGCCGTGGTTTCAGATGGCAATCTGTAATCAGACCCACTGGCAACTCTCCTTTATTCACTATTAGTGAACATTGTTTTTAAAATCTAAGACAGAATGTTAATGATCCAAGGTCGTTGCATCTGCTGAAAGCACTTCTTGGCTACAACTTCTTGGTGAAGTAGAAGTTCCTTCAAATTAATAATTACCATAACGTCACAATTGCATTATAGATTAAAAACATAACTCATTCTGTCATTTTTATACCTTTGGAAATTTGAGTTCCTAAAGGTATATTAAACAGCATACATTTAACAGTTTAAACCAGTTCAATTGTCCACAATGCAAGAGAACTGATTAAATGTCAATAACCTAAGACATACTATATAAAAGTCTATTATTGTCCAAATTCTAGATGAAGTAAAGTAAAAACCTTCATTTAAATAACATATATCAATTTATTTGATCACGATTTTTTTTCTCAGGACAGATTGAATATAGCACATACTGCTACCTTCATGTCCTTAATTTAAATAACAAGACTAATTTCTAATGTCACTGCCATGACTTAGACATTTAATTAAAAACACTCGAACAAGTTATTCGTGGTCACTAGTACCACAGGTTAAAATGTGTTAAATACTGAAAAATTCAGTTCCAAAAAGGAAAAAGGCTATACACAGCACAAGTGCTTGCCACAGCCATAATTATTCCCTTAATTGCAATGATTTGCATAAAATTACCTTGAGAGTACAAACTCTCATTTTATTTTCTCTAACCGTTCTACAAGTCATCGATCATAAATGTTACTTCTAGAACTTTAAAGCGAGATCAAAACACATGGAGAGGCATAAGCTATAAAATAGACATGAGATACATTCATGGCTTAATGCTTTGTAAAACACGTTTTCAACGTTTCAAAATATTGCATCAGACAACTAAGTCTGCCTGCAAATAGTATGAAGGACAAACGAAGCTCCTTTCAACTTAATCATACACAGTACCTTTCATAAATTAAAACTAATCAGGTACATAGACGCAAACTCCTTTTCAGAATCAATTTACTTTTTCAAATACATTTCACACCCACACATAGTATTGAGTAGGTACTCAAAATCTTTCAAAGAGGGATAGATTTGGATCTAAATATAGTCCACGAAAATGTATTAATGAACAGTAAAAGTCAAGAAAATAGCAGGTCAACGCCTAAAAATACTTATTAAAAATGCCATGTACCGCATCGGCAAATCGCGTTGTTCTGTTGTATTTTTCCAAGGTAGATTCAATCAAATTATCTAATCTAAATAGCCACACAAGACTATATATTTAATTGGTTACCTTATAAGGAAATTACTAAGCAAATAAAATACTATACTGATTAATTGTCATAATTTAAAAATCCTTTTATCAGTATCATATCAGAATTCAAACAGGCATATAAACTTATACAGACTCGGTCATATCTAGAAATATTACAGGAGATGGTTAGTTGCAAATAACCACGTACTGTATAAATCCATTGTCCGAATAATATAAGTAAGGATATGCAAAGACTAAATTAACTCTCTAAAATTGTGATAGAATGCTACACACAAAATAAAACAAAAGCATATTTTTCTGACTTATAATATGTAAAAAATACAGTTATACAGACATACGCAAAATTAACTGATTAAAAATATCACACAATGTAGAAGTACCACTATACAATGACAGAAAATCTGCTAAAACTCCTACAAATGACATAAGGCAAATAACTAACCATGTACTTTCTCTCATTACTAACCATCATTTCAGCTTTAAATTCTCTTATGATGTTTTAAAAAACCTTATACCCATGTTTGGGTAACTAATACGTGTTTTATTTACGTCAAGTAAAAATTGACTTAAATCATCCATGTACGGTAACTGTGCAAGTTTTCTTATTTTCATATTTCCATTTCACTTTCTTTGCACATTTACTTATTTATATACATAATTGATATAGTATAGTACTTATAAAGTCTACTACTTACGTACATGCTATTATGCAATAAGGTAGAGCAAGACAAGAACTATTAGTAAGAAAAATTTAAACAAAATGAAGTGAAAGTTTCACCAGAAAAACGAGAGTGAAAGTAGCTATGAGAGATGTATAGCCGTCTCGTAAGACAGGCTAACTCTGCCTTAGGCTAAAGAAATAGATAGGGAGTAAGTGCCTTAGGCTAAGTATCAGCCATCATGAAAATTTTAGAACATGCCAGGAAGGCTAAAAGTATTTAACATTACAAACAGTACGTAAATACGTTATAAAAATAATTAGAAGTTAAATATACCCTACGTGGGTAAAATATCTAAAATTTGTTCTACTAACCTATAATATTCATTAACATAGGGTAGATAGGGAAATTACATAGTAAGAAATCTATAAGGTTATAGGGATACCAAGTGACTCACGTAAAGTTACATAAAATTAAGTTGGCAAATACTTTAGAAATTCCTATCTCATGTAAATCCTTGAATTTTAACATTAAGTTCTAATTTTATGATTCAGAAATATGTAAAACAATTGTTAGCATAAGGAATCACATAGTATGAAATATTAAATAGTTCTAATTGAAAATTCTAATAATAATAAATATTCAATACTTTATTAAAAGAAAATATGTACTATACTACTTACACTACCTCACAGTTCGAAATTTTATGTACTATTAAAACCTTATGGGTTAATTATGAATGGCACTTTCTTGGCCTCATGTGTTCATTTCTCTCATGAAATGAAAACCTAAAATGACAGTATAAAGAAGCAACAACCGCATTCAGCGGCCTCCTTTATTTTTCAATTACATAAATACATTTTTAACAATCCGTAATATAATCATAGTTAGTACAGTAATTAATCTATGTTCGTTCGTTTAAACTAAAAAGGTTAGTTAAATAAAGATACTTGCAGTATATTTTAAATCATAAATTAAAATTAAACAATTGATACTTATGAAAGAGCAAATTGGATAATAGGATCGCGGTATCTTCGCTTTAATGGATACGGTGTGGTAGTAAGAGGCAGAGGGCTGGATTTCGCAGGATCGTCCTCACAGTAGCAACGGGAACCATCAACAGTTTCTCCGGCAAGCAATGCTGTCCATTGACGATCCTTTTCCTCCACTATCAAAAGGCAACAATTAAAAATTAATTGACCACTTCAACAAATAAATTAAGGAAAAAGGAAACTTACGAATTTTGAATAAACCATCTAAATCAAAGTTTGGCCCCAAAGCTCGTTTAGCATTTCGTAAGTATTGAGGAAAATAATATTCTTTGGCACAAATAATGTTTCTGCAATTAAAACAATAATCACATAAATGTATCTAAATAAAATCTAAACATTTATTGTATGAATAATATGATATATCTTACTCCATTCGGTATGGAAATCTCAGATATTCCAACTCACAATCCTCCACTCTACAAACCTTCAAACAAATAGTTATTGTAAATTAAACTAAGTAAAATTAATTAAACAGAAAATTGTTAAAAAATTTATACTAGGTATAAAACTTACGTAATTTACAACCATAGTAAGACCATGTGAAAAAGATCTAACATTACTATAGCGCTCGCAGACGTAATCTGCCAAACCTTCATTAATGGTATTGTTATACCTTAGGAAAACCTAAATAATTCAAAATCTTATTAGTTATAAAAACAATCATTTACAATTATGGTTTACAATTAAAAACATACTTTGTCCGGTTCGGATAAGCAAAGGTGGCAGGCGTCGAGTAGTTCAAAATCCACATGGTACATTGGCCCATTTTCAATCTCCTCTTTAGAAAACTCTTCCGTTTCCCAGAAGGCAGAAAAATCGTCGCCTAACCAATGGGTGTTATTTATAATCGCCGATATTACAGGCGAGATGCAGATAGTTAATATGCAAAACTTTATAAAGGTATGCATGATGATGTGAAAAGCAAAAATTTGAATATTGTAAAAGTAGAAAGTTGTTTATAAAATTCCGAAAGATACTGAAATTAATGCGCATTTTGCTTGAGGTTTTTATATGCGAAAACCCAGCCACTTTTATAAAAATTGTGCTATTTACAGATATTAGGCAATTAGCTATCCGAAAAGATAAATTCGGAAATAAAAATTGTGATAATTTTTTTTAAGACCACTGCCAAAAAATTCAAAGGAATCTTCTCAACACACTCCAACCAACTTCCATGTGATGTCATCATGCCTCCTCTTACTCACCACCACCACCATCCTAAATCGTCCCAATCATTGTAATTTATAAAAGTTAATGCTATGTATTTCTCGAAATCTTAAATATAAAATTTTTATGTCATGAAAATTAGTCAAAATTTAGGAAGGCTGTAACAAGATTTGATAAATGTAAATTTAGAAACTGCACAAGAAATTGTCTTCGCAATTTCTTTAGTTTATTGTCTTTAAAACTTACAATAGATTTAGAGATATTGTCTTAAACTTACAATAGATTTAGACATAAAATAAGACTATTGTTAATGGTACACCATATGGTACCATCTGTCTCGGAATCTCTATTACCTTTAAGAGATGAGACAT